>VZRO01001648.1:0-121871 GCA_013397915.1 Daphoenositta chrysoptera | reverse complement strand
GGGGTGCCTCCTGATGGGAGGCAGGGGCCGCAATACCAGGGTCGTATTACGTCGGGGTCACCAAATTGTAATAAATACATACGCCCAATTTAATAAAACAAGTATAAAATTTATTTTGTGTCCGAGAATTCGAACACTCAAAGCCACGATTGAAAAGGAGACAGTGCCAAGCCCGGGGTTGGAACTGAGTGAACACAGGTGTGACCTCTATCGCATCAGACCTCCCTCCGTTCATAACCGCTGCTTCCAACAGCTCACTTATATACAGTTTCTGCTCATGAAGTCCGGATTTTGGGTATTACTTTTGTCCACCAGCATATTAATGAAGCATGCTATTCATGAAACTGAGGTGGACAAAGCATATCCTGTGCTTGATTAATTCCTCATCACCAGGGGATGTTATCTGATGGCTCATGATGTTCCTTATCTGGGTTCTCGATCCGGCCGTTAACACCATAGCTGGAAGGGGTTTTCGGAGATGGTTAATCAGTTCTGCTGGGAAGTCTTCTTTGGAAATGTAGATATCAGCAGTCAGCTCAATGCTTCCTTGATGAGTCTTCATTCTCTGTAGTTCTGTTTTTAGGATGTAAATCAGTTCCCTGGGTGAGGCCACAATTTTCTCTGGGCAAGTTTTCTCATTTTTAAACTGGTAACATATTTTGGTATTACATATTTGAGCACTAATTCCCCACTTTTATTTATAACATAATGAAGACTAAGCAGTGAGAAAGTAGTGTCCTTGCCTGAATCACTCTGATTAACATCAAGCCACTACTTGAGAGGTTTAATTGCTAAAAGGGAAAAAGATTGGAGGTCACAGGGAAAGAAAATCTCACTAAAATATCCCATAGTCTTTGTTAAAACCACACAGAATATTTTGTGCATCACCTTTTCATAGGGAAATAGATGTGTTATCACTACAGTTCCTTGCCCAATAACTTGTTCAGAGAAATACTTTTTAATTAAATCACTGAGGAAATAGCTGTAAATTCAGTGTGAGGAACCTGTGGGAGTTTCCTGAAGGAAAAGTGCAAGACAGAGGGTTGTTAGCCCTGCTGGAGTTGGTTGTTCTATTTGTAGGTTTTAAACTCAATCGGCTTTCAAACTCTGTGATGAAATATTTCACAAAGTTTTGTTCAAATCAGTTTAGCTATTTCCAAGAGTGAAACAAGGAGAAAAATGGCTGTCAAAGAAAATAAAACCAGGCAACTTTTGTCTGAGAATCTCTTGAAGCAAAGACTATAATTGCTGTCAGCATGGTCACCATGCCACAGATGTGTTGTTCTCTGTATTTTTAAAGATATGCCTACAATATGCCCACTTAAGATGCTGGACTCTCTCTCAGGAGAGATTTCTCCGGGCTTTATTAGTGAAGTCCTGTGAGGATGCCGTCTTGCACTGGCCCTATCAGGTCCTGGTGTTTCTGGTGCTTGAGTTTGGGCACCAAAACTGAAAACAATTTTCTTGCATTTGGAGCCGTCAAATGTGTCTCTGTGTTACCTGTCCCACAATACAAGAATATGGAGACATTTCCTCTCTTGATTCACGTGGGTACAAGGGCAAAGTCGGCAGGAGAGAGTGAAGAAATGGATTGGAGGTGGGTCAGAGTAGTGGAGGGGGGAATCGGTGCAGTACGCAGGAACCAGTGAGGATGTCTGGCTGGGGGAAGCAGCAATGTGGCAAGGGGGATGAGCATGGAGGATGCTGTTAGTCGTCTGTGGAATGAGGCAGCATGTGGGAAAGGGCAAGGAACTGGGAAGCGGTTCGGGAAGGCACACAATAACCTCTGGGTTACACGATGGGTAGATCTAATTAAGGAGCACAGGACTGGCAGCCAGGGATGAGCAATGATGCCAGGGAGAAGACAGTGATAGTCCTGTGTGAATTGCGGGGGGAGGGGAAACAACTGATGGTGACGCTGCCACGTACACACAAAAGAATGAATTCATGGTTTGCAGGTTCCGTCGATACTTGCAATTTAAATTATGTGTGTCGCTATTTTAACTTAACAGTTGCGTTTAGTATTTATTTATGTGCACGGGTATCATTCCACAAAAAAAAAAAGAAAAAAAGAAAAAAACAACAACAACAAAAAAACAACAAAAAAAAACAAAACAAAAAAAAACCCAACCAAAAAACCCTGGCTTGACTTGTGTTTTATCTGAATATGCAGGGCTGGAATCTGCAGTGATTCGGGAACTGATTGACAGCTGAATGATTCGGGAATTGATTGACAGCTGAATGAGGCACTCTTACTGTGAGTGTGGGTGTGAGGGGCCGGGCAGCACTAGTCAGAGGGTGTCAAGGAGCTGGGAGCTGTGATGGATACCTCCTTTTCATCCCCCTCTGCTGCCGCAGCTCCCTGAGCGTCCTTCCTTTCCTATGCAGAGGCTTTATGTTGGTTTTTTTTTTTTTGTCAGTGAAGCCTGGTAAAGTTGAATGCAGCCCAGCACCAGTGAAATGGTAATATGAGCCCATGCAGTGTGTGGCACTGGATAGCATCTCTTCCGGACAGCCAGAAACTTTAGAAGGGGAAGGAGAGAATGCAGGTGTATAGAGTTCCCCATTAGCAGCCATTATGCCCTGCTAATGGGTAACTTATTCTTGTCCTGGTGCAAACATGTTAACTGCNTCCGGGGGGGGGGGGGGGGGGGGGGGCGGCATTTGCCAATGAGGATATCTGGAAAACTATTTTTAGAACAAAAATACTTGCAGTTTATGCAAGTAAATGCTCTAATGGGGAGTGTCTGTTAAACAAAAAAAGAAGGCATGTTTCAAAATGTCAATCTTCAATTTTATTTTTTTATATTAAATTCCGGATGTTTATTATGAGAAATTTAAATGAGAATTAAGTTTGCAGTAGAATGAAATCAGTTTTCTGGGAAAGCACCATGGCAAAGATGTCCAGAAAATGTATGTACATTTTTCAGGGTAATACATGTATTCCTTTGCCTTCTGTCTGTCAGCAGTGCAGAAGTAGTAACTTGGTGGTGTCAGCCCAAATAAGAAACAGAACTTCATCAAACTGGAAATAAAACTTTTAAATATTAAAAATAATAAGATGTTTGGGAAAAGCTTTTTGGGATGTGAGTGGCTCTGTGGTGGGGCAGGACTCCCACAGGTTTGTCATAGAAGAGGAAAGTTCCAAAGGTCTGTGTGCTTTGAAAGGCTTGTTGAATGGAGCGAGCTACTATTTTTGTTTTGTATTTCCCCCTCTCGTTCTTGCCTGAGTCACCCATGCCAGGGCTAGGGAGAAAAAGTGTCTCTGTCTTTTCAAGAAATGTATCCTCTCTTTGTCTTAGAAATATATCCTCTCTTTGTCCTTTCCATTATTTTTGCATCTGAGAAAGTTCCACTGTTTTTCTTGTAGCTTTTGCTCTTGTAATATCTCTTGACTGATAATGAGACAGTTCAATTAACAGAATCAAATGATAAACAAAATCATGCTAACACTTTTGCTTTTAAAGAAGGAAAATATAAGAAATTATTAAATTCTTTTTGAACTGAGCTTGATAGATGTTTCTAAGGTGTGAATTAACTTGAAGATGAAGATTTAAGCCTCTGTGTTCTATATGCTGTAGCCCTTACTCTTGAATATGGGGATTTGGAAAAAAAGGGTTAAAAAATAAATTGAGAATTTACTTGGGAATTGCCATCATAAGTTGCTGACTTCATGACCAGAACACTGAAAAGACTTCGAGAAATGGAGACTAAAGGAGGAGGAAGAAAAACTGGGGTGATGACACAGGTTGAAGTCAGCGAGTAGCAGAAATAATTATTCTAAACAAAGAAGAAGCAACTTGAAGGCAAAGAGGTTAACAAGGCTGAGAGCAGGTAGTAAGCAGGGCACCAAATTTGGGCTTTGCTGAGGGAGAGAGAGCATGAGAAGGTGGTTTGTTTTTTGCTGAGTGTAGTGGAGCTCTGTACAAACAAGCTTCTGCAGGTATGCTCAGTTCTGACAGTACAGCTATTCATTCTGAATGAAAAAATGGCAAAATAAAGGATTGGCAAGATGTACTCTGGCCTTTTCTCCTTCCCATTCTTCTTGCTCCTAAAACTTCCCAAACAATTTTAACACAAAAAATCTGCTCACCATTCTACCAGCTAATAGTTTGAGCCAACTTCTTATAACAAGGCTATAACTTAATTACTTCTTTGTTTAACAGCTGCAGCAACAGTAAAATCCCTGAGCAGTTTGACCGAGTGAGTGTCTAGTCTTTAATTGTTAACATTTTCTCTTTCTGAAAGCCTTGAGTTCAGCTCTTTAGTGACACTCTCGTCTCCCTTGTCAGCCTTGCACTTAAAGTATTTAAGCAGAGCAAGTGACACATTTAAATTTTAAGTCCCTGTGCTCTAAAACTGCTGTGCATAATGAGTTTAATATGCTCAATGAAAATGCATGCAACACCTATTTTAAAACAAGTGGTTTAAATGGATGACCATGGGAAAAGATAGGGGTGTTAGAACTGAGGCTTTGGTGCCTCAAGTGCCTGCCTTTGGCACAAAGACAGAAATCACAAAATCACAAATAGGAGAAATAGAACCAAATATACCAGGACTAGATGACTGATACAAAAAAGATTATACCTATGTATTTATTCCTCAACTGATAATTTGTATGTATGTTTACGGAACTAACATGAGGAATATCGCCATAATAAAGCGTGGGACATAAAGGAAGACAAAACTCAAAAGAAATAAGGCAAAAGAACTGAAAAGGGGACCAAACAGAAATAAAGATTGCCAAAATGACCAACAGCAAAAACAGGCTTTTAAAATTGCAGCAAGTTTATATGAGAAAGGCTTCAAGAAAGACTGCAATGACTGGAAAAAAATTGCAGAAACTATGTCATGACAATTAACTAGAAAACGGGATGCTTACTTTATTTAGAATGAATGTGCCGAAACTAAGGACAGCATCCTTTCTCTGCCAGGGCAACACTCCCACCAAGTGCTCTACCATGGATTGCTTACTTCCCAGAGTAAAGGGCCCTCTCCTGACAACAAGGTACACCAGGTCACAGATCTGAGTGTGAAGAACATTTTCAAAAAGTGGAAAACCAATAGTAACCTACAACTTCACCATTCCCAATGAGTGGTTGTGTGCTGTATTTTAAAATTTCATTATTATTGTCATAGTTCCTTTCCTAGGTGTAGAATTATTCAAAGTACATGAGGATGATGGAAATGCTCATTGGCATTCAGTTCTTCAGAAAAGCTCTTTTGTGTGAAAACTTGAAATGCATTACTGTTGGTACCTTAACTCATCTGTTATATGGTGAATGTAGATGCTAATGAACTGGATAATGTTAATATCAGGCGATAGATTAGTGAATAGATTTTAAAATAAAATTTATATGGCTAGAACTCCTCTACACAGAACTAGTTGCAGCCATTTTGTAAAATATTATTCATTGCAGAGGAGAGATCAATTTTAAAGCACTAGTAAATATTTAATTATATTCCCAAAATTTAGTTGTCTTCCTATTACTTGTTTGCTTGCTCTACTTGCCCTTTGTTGTCTTCACTGGACTTTGATTCCTGCTTAGAGCGTTCCTTTTAATGTGACTGCAGGTACAAATTGCATTGCTATACCATGTAAATATAAATATACTTGCTTACATCTTCTCCCCAAAAACCACCCCACTGAACTGATTTCCCATAAGCCAAACATTTTTAAAGTATCATTTCTTTAACTTTTTTTCTCCTGTGTTTCAGAGTCAAGTAGATCAGTTTACATCTATCTATGACAGTGCATCAAAGTGCACTCCAGCCAGTAGTTACAAGGGAGATGTTTAACTGGCTGGAGTCCGTGCTCCTAGGAATGTATCCCTCTCTTAAGGAGTTTGCCCCTGAGCAGATAAATTTGTGACAGATAGAATAATTGCAAAACCAGAGAAATATGGTGCATCTTCAGATATTTTTTCTAGAATAGCGTTTTCTGACTGGAATGCAATGGATTGAGCACTAGTGAAAGCTTAACTAGTCTACAGACAGCACTTAGAATTCAATGTCATCTGTTATATCCAGGCAGGTCAGACACTGTGTCAAGTTCTTGGGAACAGTGATAGGGAAGTCTGTGCCTGTGTCCATAAATCCAAGGACCTCTCAGACAAAAACCTCTGAAAACAGGTTGGCATGTCTGCTGCAAGTGAAATACAAGCAGAGAGGCAGGGATGGATTAGTAAGTACATTTTGGCTGATTCGTTTTAATGTTATATACTTAGGGCAGCCTATGATGTTTCATTTGTATTTGTTAAATTCTCAGTTCCTGAAAGAATTTACTTGTGTTCTATGATTGTGCTGGGGAATGCCTTGCACATATAACATAACACTAATGTAAATTCTTCTCTGTTTGGGCATGCATTCTGGAAATTAGGGTTACGGTGTTTTGTCTAGGTGAATATTTGTAAATGTTTAGCATTTTTAATTTAAAGACTTTTCTCTGCCTGAACATGTATGCAAATTGAGGCCTGGGTGGCTGACTGCTTTGGGGAAAAGGGGTCCTTATTCTGTGTTGTTAAAAACCAAGAACTTCGATTTCATAGCTTCATGTCTTGCTGCTTTTGTCAGGGGAAGGTGATGAAAAGCTGCAGTGGTGTCTAGTCTTTTCTGAGCTTGAGGTAAGGAGGAAGAATAGGCCAAAGAGAAAAGTGAGAAAATGCTGTTTGGAGACACCTATTTCTGCTCTGTATCTGCTCACTCTCATGCATGATTGTGTGCTGCCTTTGTGCATAATTTTAATCTCTCCTTAGTAACCTTTACCTAGGGCAAATACTGCAATTTGGTCTCTGAGGATGCTGCATCAGAGGGACTCTCTGATAGAGGAAGGCATCTCAAAATGCAAAGGTTATATTCAACCAAAGTTCTAAGCCTTTTTTTTGGGCAAAGGCTCGTGAATTCTTCTGCATCTTCCTTCGCTTTTTGGGGGTTGTAAAAGGTAGAGTGTGTGGATTGAATTACTTTCAAAGAAACAAAAATCTTCATGATGTCTGCTTGAACTAAAAGAGACAATTCATTACACTGTAGTCTAATAACAAGAAGCATCACTACTCTATAGCACTTCTTCTTCAAGAGAGGGACGAGCATCCTGGTGGGGCAGATATTTTGTCTTTAAATTCAGTTAATGTCAGTAATAGTTCTGATTTGGCCTCCACTGCTCTGTACAACACAAGAGAGAAAATTAAAAACTACCCAACAAGAAAAACCTCACTGGAGCAAAAAAGCAGTGAACTGTTTGAAAGATAAGAATTTCTGGTGTCTACTCTATAGAGTAATATGAATGTGTTAAAACACAATACTTTATGTACTACTTTTAAAAGAATAATTTCTGTTTGATTAAGAAAATGACAATTAAATCAGCCTTCTCCTGAATGTTCTGGCTGTCATTTTCTTTAGCCACTATAAACCTGTCTTTCTGGTTTATAAAGCCACAGTGCTAGCATGTAAAGCAAGACGTTATGACTCATTGAAACAATTCTTTGTTCTCTCATGAAAGCATTACTGATGATATTTTCAAATGTACTTGGGTTTACCCCTAAGAATGCAAACCTTTCGTAAGTCTGATCTTAATGCAAGGCAGGTTATGTAATTTTTGCAATGCTATATGATGGTGAATGTAATCCTGTTAATGTCTTTGATAGTTTTGGTTTCCAGCTTTGCTGAATTTTGCTGTATTTTTGCCAGGGGAAATAAGATGGCTTCTCTTAGTTTGCAAAAGTTTGTAGAAATGTGGTAGATATGTGTTTCAGGACTGAGAGGTAGTCACTAAGGGATTCATCAGCAAAACTGCTTTCTTGACTCAACTTGAAGACACAAATGACTTGCATGAAACCCTGAAATCATGTGGCTAAAAATGAGAACTTCAATTGAAAATGAGGCTGTGGCTGTTTCTCCAAGGGTCAGTGTTTTACCGGAACAGTGCTCCCCAGCACTGGGAAAATACGAGGTTAAGGAAAGTGAGGTTAGAAGGGTGTGAGGATAGGTCCTGGCTCACATCCTGGTTGTTCCCTTGCAAAGCATTTCTTTGTGTTCATGCAGGCTTTGCTGAATGATGTGAAAGGGATTGGCAAAGAGGGCTGTGGAGACTACAACACGCAGTCTGTTTTGGCTGAGGGTAACCAAAGCATTGAGCATCTTGCTGCTGTAGAGGTGGAGACCCCCCAGCCATTGTAAGTTGGATGGTTTTGCTCAGCCTTTCCTCACAGCCAGATCACCTGTTTCTGCAGGACCTGCAATTATTGAAGTGTTAACTGAGCTGTGTCAGAAGAGAATAAATTAACAGGCATTTATGTGTTCTCTCTGCCTAGCAGTATAAGTAAAAAGCAGTTTAAAAGTCTTTTATTTCTCAAAGGAAAGAAAGGATGCTTTAATTTCAATCAAACCAGGTCTCAAATGTGTGTGTTTCTTGGTGTCCATTGAAGGAAAGCTGTCCCAAAAACTCTTCGTGCAGTCCTCAGCTGAATGAAGCAGAAGATTTCCAGCCAAGAAGGGTAGTTGTATTCTAAACTGGTGCAGAATCATGTAAGTTGAACTCCTGTAAGGCTTATGCTTCTTTGATTACTCCCAGGATTGTGTACTATAATTGTAAGATGCCTGAAAGGGAAATTAACAGCTTCATCTTGGTGGCTCAATCACCATTTCTTAGTGCTGTTAATAAAACCAGCTGAGGCTGTGAATAATGGTACTGGTCAGACAAGGAGTGGAAAACTCATTGAAAGCAAACAGATTTGAACTTCACACAATCACAGAAGCTGAGCAAGGCTTGGGTGGGCACCACTCAATGTGTCCTGTGAGCCATGGTGCTGGCAACCCTTTTTTATACCTTTTGCAAGGGTTTACTGACCTCATTGTGGTGAACTGTGTCAAAAGCCGTTGACTCTGAGTGGCTGATGGTGGAGATCCTTTAGTCTAAAATGTTCTCTGAATGTTTAGTGCCCAGCTGGAAGTGTTGCCATCATTTATCTGCATGGGTCATTTGGAGTCAGGGCTGCTTGTTTATTTTGAACTTTTCTTGTGTCTGTTTCTAAAGATGCTTGTCCAGTCCTATGTTCCCAAAACATTGTTGTACTGTTTAAATGATAATGGAAACAGTTATAGTGGCGAAGGTCATTTGCCCTACATGACACAGAATTACAGAACATGCTAGTTGGAAGGAGCTCATCAGGATCATCAAGTCCAATATATGAATGATGAGATAATGATGTCCATTTTAGTGGGATGTCTCCTCTGCTTCTTCTGAATAACAATTAATCTAAAAATAAAACAACAAGGACACTTACTACTTCAGTCTTGAATCCATGTTGTCTACTAATCAAACCTGTATTTTAAGTATTTTTTAAGGTGTGTTTTGTTTTGTTCCATCTGTTTGCTGCAGTGCTCCTGATAGTCACTCTATAGCTTGTCTTGCCTTGTTCTCACAACCTAAGTTCAGTTTCTTGTTGACAATACTGATGATAAAATCACTGTATTGCTCTGCTTTATCCAACTTGATAAATTGAGATTTAGTGAATTCTGCTTATCTTAATCATGTTTCCCCCCCAGATTGCCCTCTGATTTGTGGCTGATCATTAAGGCTCACTGTACACACTGAGGGAATATGTAATTGCAGTCACTTGATGTAAACAACCAGTATGATGGATTTAGACAAAGAGAACCTTTCATGTACATCTCCTGCTTTAAGCAAATATATAGTAAATCTGGTGAATAGCATGGATATGCAATTTCCAGCCTACCAGAGATGTTTACCTTGTCATGGCTTGCTTAGTGTGTGAGTGGCCACGTGAAATTGTTGTACTGTCCCTGCTCATGGAATTAGATACGAATCCTGACCAAATGCACCTTCTTGTTGGGTTGTGATTTATGTGTTAATTACCTTGATTTATTTAATTGTCGTTAATGGTTCATTCCTGGTTTCCCCCACCCTGCAATGGTTTGTCTCCCACCACTGCCACTGTCTATCTTACCTGCCAATTCTTCCCCAATTGCCCCCTAGCTCCAGAAAATTCCCCTCTGTTCAGTCCCTAATAGGTCTGTGTTGTTGCTACCCCCAGATTACTGGTCCCCGTTTTGATTGTCACCCCCGAACCCGTCCCGGTTATGTGCCCCATTGGTTAATTTTCAAGTACTCCCCTTGTCACCTCCCCCCTTTATAAGTTTGTGTTCACCGCTTATTCTTCGGATTCGGTCCCTGGCTCTGACCCCTTTTAAACCTCCTGAGAGCTACATCGGATCCCCGCCTCTTTCTTCCGCCTTTCCTCCTCCGGTGTGCCTCTACCAGCCTTCCCTGAGGTGCCTTCCTCCCTGCTATTGCCTGGCAGGAGGCTCGGGTCTCGGCAGTCCCCGTTATCATATCGGCGGGATGCCCGAGGGACGTTACCCTTAACGAGGCAAGGACTGAGCCCCCAGACGCCGCGTGCCGATACCTGCTGAAAAAAAATAGGTCTTCACCATTGTGATGTGATTGATACTTCACCAGGAAAGCTAAACTAAAGGATTTGTAAATCAGTATTATTTGCCATTTTAATTCTGAAATTATTTGTACATAGGCTAGAAAGTGAAATAGCAGAAACAGTATCCCACAACTTCCACTTTGTTTCTTTTCTCTGTGGTGACTTTGCTACAATCTAGTAGTTTATAAAATACGAAGCAGCTAAGCAAAACCTAATTGCGAGTTATGCCCATTTTTTTTGTGGAATTTAGGACTGTAGTAGTCAAATGCTCTAATTGATTCTGAGGGGTGATAATTTTGTGTAATTATTCTCCATCTTCCTCGTCTGTTTGTTGTTGGCTGCCAGGCGAACTGACAAATACGAGGCATTCAGGTGGAAGTGAGCTTTTTATATAGCATTTTCAACAATACAATGTTGTTTGTAATATTGTCCCCAGCATTGTTTGCAAATACTGTCGTAGACACTTAATGAAGTGCTGTTCAAGAAAACAGCAGGATTATTTCAATTCAGGGTGTTGGAATTCTCCCCCTTCTACTATCAAAAATATTTTACAAGAAAACAAATAAAACCTAACCTTCTTTACAAAGATTAGTAACAGAGAAGTTAATGATGTACAATTTAGGTCAAAAGGTCAGTTTTGCCTCCTGATCTCCATTGTATGAATTTAAGTGACAGGTCTGTACTGGAAGGGCGAGTGTGATTTGAAAAATGCTATGTTCACCAGAACTCTGTGGTTTTTGTTTGTTTGTTTCTTTTTCTTTTGGTATTGTGTAACTACTACCTTGCCAGCTCCTTAATAGTGTTTTACAGAATTATTATTAAAACATGTAAAATATTCTCATCTGTACTGCTGAAATTTTTGTTAAAGACACTGGGAACTACCTCATTTTTTTTTTTTTTTAGACAAAGCTAATTGAATGCATGAATGTCACTGCACGTAGCTGACAAAGGCAGAGCATCTTTGTGAATAGGCTCTGTAAATTCTTTCCCACAGAAGTCAACGAAAGGGTCGGTTGTCCTGGGCTACGTATTTCGTCACTTAAATCTGGTGGAAATAGATTACTTTGGACTACGCTACTGTGACCGAAGTCATCAAACAGTGAGTAAAAGACACAGCAGATTGGATTTGCCATGTATAAAATTTACCCTGTTGTGCTGTTTGCCTATAAAGCACTAGATTGTCATACTTCCCCTAACTTTCACTGTTTCTTGGCTCAGGTTTCCAGTAATAATTTCTTTTGTTTGTTTGCTATAAGGTCTTGGAATAGCCATTAACGTCTTAGATAGGAACAGAATCAAATGCTAAATGTTGTTGAAAACTAAATCAAGAAAGTAAAAATAGTGAAAAATTATTATATGAAAATAGGATTGCTATTTTTTCCTCTCTAATACTGTGCCACAGAGCCTGGTGCTCTGTGCTGTTCAGCCTCGCTTGGCCCTGCAGTGCCTGGGAAGCAGAGTCCCTGAGCGCATCACAGCCTGCTTCACTTGCAACACTGGCTGAGCACCTGGTTCAGGGTGTGTCAGGCAATGCCATTTTCACTCTGCCTGAACAATCTCTGTGTCCCTGAGCCCGTGCTCTCCAGAGCCTCCTTGACAGGGACTCACCTGCACATTTGAGGCTTTCTCCACTGGGAGATTATTGTCCTAAACAGACAAGGAGATGGAAGCCAGGCTGAGATGTTTCAGCCAAAGCAGGCAGTGTCTTGGAGCAGCGCTGTCTGCCCTGCCAAAGGCTTATGTAGGATTGCTGCTGGCAGAGGTCAGGAGCAGGGAGTGCTCAGCAAGAGGAACCAGTGCTGTATTCACAGAGTGGTCTTCATACTACCTTGAAATTATGAAGGGAATAATGCCTGGCCTATGGTTAAATTAAATTAAGCCGTTACAGTTTTGAAGCCAGTGTTTTGTGATGGTAGCCCTGCACAAGACCCTGTTTCATCTAAATAGTAATAACTTATTGAATTGGCTACATATTTGCCAATTTCTTCTGTTAACCAGAAGTTGATCACGTAAAGACTCAATTCAGAACAGTATTAAGCAGAAGATTACTGATTGCTACCGACAGCTACAGAGTGCTCCACTTGCTGTATCTTAATTCCTGTGCTGTAGTCCAGATATTTATGAATTCAGTTCCCTGGTAAGCTTCTAACCAAGTTTCGTTCCATGAAGATGAAAGCCGGATTCAGCTGTGAACTTAAGGTAGACTGTTAAAAACTGTGGTTTTGGTTTCCTGAGGAATTTGAGGTGTGAATGAAGAGCAGGTAGGTATTTTTTGCTCTCAAAAGTGTTTTCCTTTTTCCTGTGGTTGCAAATCAAATAGAAATGGCTGGTCCTGGGAATATATCCAGAAGCATACACAGGGTGTATTTAGTGGTGTATATGACAATATGAATATAAAAGAGGATTGCATCTCTATTGTGAAAGGGACACATAAAAGCACATTTTAGGGCACATCCTTTTGTTCTCCTTTTTCTCTCACATGGTGCTCCAGTGGTGTAAATTTAATGTTGGCTTTAGGCTTTATCCTCTAGCTAGCCCAAGATCAGGAAGCCACCATGATTCTTGATTTTCCCACGGATTAGGAAGGTGTTTATCCCACTTCTGTCATTCTCCTGCTCTTGCACCAACACTGGCCTTGCCATGTGGATATGGGACCTCAGCTGTGTGCCAGCCTGTGGTGTGCACCTGCCCTGCCATGGAGATGCTGCCACAGTCACTGGCCAAGTTTGTGCTGCTGCCTTTGCACCTGGGCCATTTTGTAACCAGCTATTGTGAAAAAGCCTGTTCCTGTTGTTTGTCTGTGTCAGGATAATGAAAAGTTGATGCTCTTTCATCTAAAAAGTTCATAAATGAGCCAAAGAGTGCTACTGTGTGTAGTTTTATGTGTTTTATGATGTGTGGTTTTATGCTGCTGGCTTGCAGTTTTAGTGAAGTCTTGTAAGCTCTTAAGAATGGGCAGTAAAATGGAAAGTTTTCAAGCAACACCTTGTGCTTTAGCTGTAAACATGTATTTAGTGATCTGCTGACTAGGGTGAAAACTCTCAGGACTGTTGTGGGAATTAGTCCTGTAATGGCTGGCAGGAAGCCTGGATTTGAATTTTGCATTGGATATTTTTTGGATCGACCATAGTAGATTTCCTAAGGGAAGAGGGAAAAGATTACCTTGCTAATTAGTTTTAAAATCACAGTCCTGAGTTAGCCTCAGAGAAGAAAAGTGTTTGGGGGTTGGACTATCTATTAATACATTGCTTGCGGTGGGGAAAGTTTTATTTGTACTGTCAGGTTTTTTTGTCACACTGTATATTTAACTGAATGATGAATAAAGCAGTGTAGACAAAATTTATGTATTTTAGAGAACACAAACCAGACACAAAAGAAACATTTTTCTTATTAAGGATTTGAAAAGGCTTGTTTAGTTATTTACCCCATTACTTTTGCATGCCTCAGCATTTCCAGGTGGTCTTTTAAGTGCTGTGTTGGTGAGCTACCTCTTCTGTGGGTGGTATCATAATTATTTTGGTACTACCAGTAGGGCTCTAATGAGTGAACAAGGTTTCACTGTGCTATGTAGTGTATATGCATGTGTAGCATTAAAATGGTCTCTTCCTGAACAGCCAACAAACCAATTAGCCTGTGAGAAGAGCTGGATGCAGCAAAAAGATTGACAGAACTGGGTGGCACTGGCAGGGGCATGAACAGTAGGATGAAGCATAAATTGGATGACCCTGTCTCCAGGGTAGTAATTTGGTCATATTACACGAATTTTGCTTTACTGACATTCCAGGTAACCCCAAACTCTCTGCAGTAAAAGGACAGTATTCAACTGGAAAAATCAAGCTCTGGAAGATTTCAAGTTGCTGACAGAACAGCATTACCTGTATCTATTTAGTGCTCTGAACAAGACAGATTTCCAAAGGAAAAACAAAATGTATCTTCTAATAATTATTTAAAATACAACATTTGATAATGAATTTAAAATTCCTTTATATAAAAGTACACCCCAGTGAACAGATGGGTTCAGCTAATGCTGTGAGTTGTCAGTAGTGTTTCGTAATCTCTTAGTGCCTTTGTTGACAAACTACATGGTGCTTCTTTTCATATAGTATTTGAGTACCTTTTTTTGTGGTATGAATTCCTTAAAAGAAAGACCGATTTTCTTGGAGTGCCACTGAATCTCTTACTGTGCTTTATCATCTAACCTTCACCTGAACCTTTTGCATTGCTGCAAAAACCACACCCAAATTAGTGTAAGTTGACACCAGATACTCTCCTCATGACCTTCAAAGTGAATAGTCAGCTGGGTCTTGCTGGAGAGGGAATTACTTCTACCTCATCTCCCAGAACTTTGTGCCCCATCTGGTATTTTCTGGTGACACACGATCACTAGAATATGTCTAGCAGAAGCTGAGGGTGACTTAGGAAACTCTGTCCAGCCTCAAAGAATCACAGAATTGTTAGGGTTGGAAGGGACCTCTGGAGATCATCCAGTTCAACCCCCTGCCCAGAACTGGACAAAGTTTTCCAGATGTGGCCACACTGGGGACGAGCAGAGGAGCAGGATCACCTCCCTCAACCTGCTGGCCACTCTTCCCACTACAGTCTCTCATTGCTTTAGTATTTGGGAAGAGCAGTGGCCCAGGGATGTACTTCTTCAGGAGCTGGGTAAACTGGTGCTAGGAGGGCTATCCTGCCACTCTCACTAGTGGTTCCTGCTGTGATGCAGCTCCCAAGGGTTCTCCACGTGGTCCCTTTGCTGCTGCATTATGGCTTTGCCAGGGATCTGTAGGATAGCCAAGCTAGTTACTGTACCTAGTTACTGAAGAGGCTGGTATTTTCTTGAGGTACACAAAAGGCAGAATGAAGATAGCAATTTTAGTACATGATACGTCAGGAAAAGCTGAGCAGAATTTGATGAGGGAAAGGGTATTTCTGAAGCGTAAAGGGTATTCCCTTGTCAAATGCCAAAAGAATCGTGCTATCTACAAAAAATTGTACAGCAGGCTGTGATATAAATATTCTTCTTTTCTCACCTGATAGTGCTAATCTGAGCTATTATAATCATCATGTACCACATACTAATACCCTCTTAGGACTCTAAGAGGAGAAATACAAATACAGAAGGACATATCATGCTATTCATTCATATTGCACCATGCCCCACCCTGCAATATAGGTGTGTTTTTCTCCCCTGCTACGAGGAAGCTCTGTTTGAGCACACAAACCTGAGAACACAGCAGGTAGGAGGTAACCCAGGACAATACAGAGAATTAATGTCATACAATGTAGAACGTATTTTGTCCTCAAGATCTTAGAAAAACAGTTGAATTGTACTTGGCTTGTGTTTTGTTGAATGGATTTTTGTTCTTTTTATGGATTTTTACACTCATCCCCAAGCATAGTATACTAAATTATCTAGGAAGAAAGAGAATTGTTGTGCATGTTAAATTAGATGGCATAACCAGTGGAGAGAATATGGAGACTGATAATGTTGAGTAGAAACAAGAAATTTTAAAAGAATAGTAATGGATTAAAACAACAGACACAAAGCTGATGATCAAGTGAGTTACAGGTAGTAAGAATAAACTTTTAGAGTGCAGCTGGATCAGTACACTGATGATATGATGCTAAATATAATCTATATAACTTCAGATTCTAATAATGAAGACAGAAGCATTAAATACATATTTGTATGTAGGAATTGCCTGAAAATTTTTACAGTTCTTATATAATAGGGACATCCTGAACTCAGCAGACTGATGTTCTTTGTGCTGAACATTTGCAGGAAAAAACTGACACAACAATTCCAATTCTTAGTGTTGTCTTAGGTTGTGGGAAAACGTTGATAACTGGAGACTATAACTGAAAAATGATAAATTTTCTCTTCAAAATTGTGTTTCTGTTGTAAATGTGAACAAAAACTGACACGTGTGGCACAATAGGTACAGGTTTGTAAGAATCTAATTAAGATGGTCCAGCATTTAGTTGGAAGTTGATAGATCTTTCTGCATTGGACACTTCATTGATTGATACCACGGCAAACATTTCAACCTAGTTAATATTTTGTTTCAAGCAAGTTCATGGAATTTGACCCAAGTTTAACCCTATGCAGATGCAAAAAATTAAGATTCCAGATTTGTGGTAAAATACTTGCTGGCCCTTAAAAGGGCTAAATATGAAATGCTGCATGGAACTTGGATGGATGCTGCTTACATAGATGGCTTGTATGGGAGTCAGATTTGTAAAAGTACAGAGGACAAAAGAGCCCATTTATTCTCTATGCTGTCCTGTAAAACGTATTTTTTCTTCTCATGTAATTTCTACCTAAAGTTTAAAAGGGAGTTATTTTCTTTAAGAAAATTGTACCTTTTTAATCAGTCTTAGTAATAAAGAAAAATAATTAAAATAATACTAAATGTGTTTGTAAAGAACAATTAGTAAACTAGTCACTTTAGTAATTGGACAGTTTCATTGGTTAGGACTATTAAAAACAATCCCCTCCCCCCCCATTTCTTCTGTACATGTTAAATACTTCTTTTAGATTCACAATGTTCATCCCTTGCGGGTGGGTAGCTGCTAGGTCCTCCACCTCTCTGCAGCAGGGGTGAGCTGTTTGTAAGCCTGTGCAGGGGAGACACAGGTGGGGAGCCACTGGGGAGTGTCACAGTGGCTGCCAGGAGATGAAAAGGATGAAGACAGCATGTTGGAGCTGCCTTGGCTTTCCCGACTGTGGGGTTTGATGTCAGCAACTGCTGAGCAAGTGCATTGGATTAATAAGACACTGGGGGCTTTTTTGTTCCATTTCTCTTGGCACTTCAGCCTATCAGCCTGGAAGTGTAACTATACCCGACACTATTTATCCGTCTATACAAGCATTTAACAAGTATCTACTACGCATTACTAAGGATGTGTGCATAGGTGTGCTCACAGGGCTCTGGTGTTGGGATTCTTGCATCTGTAAATGTTCTCATCTTTATTGTCTAACTTTGGCTTGAAAAATGCCTTTTCATTATCCATGAAATTCCATTCATCTTTGGCTTGCATATAAAATACTAGAAATCTCCCGCTCCTTCCCCCACCTCTTGCATTCTTCAGGAAAATTTTGGCAGCCTTTGAAATAATAAATAGCTTCATGGTGATTTTAAGTGTTGTTTTGTGCCATGGCCACAGTACTAAATACTCACTGGAGAAATGAAAAGGCAGAGGAGAAGCATGTCTCTTCTCCACCACACTGAAGTGTTTAACCTCACCTGTGCTGATCTCAAGACCTGTGGCACTCACAGAAAAACGTATTTTCTCATGCTAGCTGATACTTATTTTTACTAGCACGAGTAGCAGCTCACTCTCTTCCAGGGATGAGAGTGCAGTTCTTTCTGTCAGCTCATACTGAGGGAAGGAGAAGAAAAGGTTAAGTGATATGATTAAACAATTGTTCTGTGTTCATTTTCCAAGTTAAGTGACTAATTTCCATAATTATCTGTCTTGCAGTACTGGCTGGATCCTGCAAAGACCCTCGCTGAACATAAAGAATTGATAAACAGTATGTTTATGTATTTAATTTGAACTTCAAAGACATATCTGAAGATGAAGTAACAATGTTCCCTCTATGCAGTCTGAACAATATTTCTATTCTAGGCACAACAGATTGATAGTTCTTAACAAGTTTGTTATTGCAGTTCTTAACGGTATCAAAATTTCACACATAGATTGCACATGGTATCATTTGGTAGTATTCTGTGTGATTTTTGTCCAAAAATTTCTGTGTGCTTGAATTTTGATTTAGGCTAATAAGTGGTGCTGTTCTTAATTTGTATAATTAATTTTATAATAACTGTGATGCCTCTGTCATGCTTAGCATACCATAACTCTTAGATTCCCTTCTGCTTCTTAAAAAAGAAACAGTAAAAGTAGTGCCTCCTACTGATAATAGATTTTCTACTATTACTGTCAGTTTTCAGATATTGCAGATGCTAGATCTGTTATATTTATTACAATTAAAGAGTGGGATTTGGACATGTTTAAAAAGGAGATGTAGAAGTGGAGCATGCATGAAATAAATATAGCTGTAAGAATTTTGGTACTGAGTTATCTGAATAACAGGAGAGTAATATTTTTAAAAGGTGTATTAGAAGACCTTTTCTGAATATTTCTAAATTTAATTGGCACATAATTAAAGATGCTCCATAGATACTTAGATGTTCCAAGATGTTCCAAGATACTTGAAAGTGTGGAAGGGATTAGTATTCAGTATTATTAGTTATGACAGGCAATCACATTTCATGCACAATTACATTTTTCAGATAGCTTAAGTGGAAAAAATGTTTAAACATCAAAATCAAGCAGCAAAACCAACCATCTTGAAGAGAGAGTAATTTAGCAATGAAAGCTAAAACGAAATATTCAAAATAAGCAAAAATTCCAAGTAGACAAGATGTGAATAATTAAAAGATTTAAAAAACCTAATAAAAATCCTTTTTTCCCCCTTATGTGTAATGAGTGTAGATGTATGGATTTGCTGTGTGGATGTTACATGTTTTTCTGAGAATTTCAAGTTTCACAAAATGTTAAGCTTCTTAGTAGCTGTTCTGTACTCAATTAGTAACAATTCATACCAATTAGCAATTCATGACAGCTCACTTTTACACCAAATGTTTTTTCCCACAGATGGACCACCGTACACTCTGTATTTTGGCATTAAATTTTACGCAGAGGATCCGTGTAAACTTAAGGAAGAAATAACAAGGTACATTATTTGATAAAAGTGTAGTTTGTTGATCTCAGGCTAGCAATATATTTCATCCAGGTGCATATTGCTGTGGTGTGTCTGGATTGGGGTTTTTTTGCTTGGATATCGGAATGGTTTTTCTCGAACACAGGTGTGTTGGAAGAAAATTGTAATTAACTTCACAGTGGTTGTTAGTGACAACTGTTTGGAAGCCCAGGAAGGAAAAATGTTCTCTGGTGCATCAAAAATCAAAGGACCTTGATGTGCATTTTTGGGGGTGGGATTTTTTTTCTTATTTTCAGTAATGCATTGTTACAGCTGCATTTATATTGTGCTATAACCAAGTTTAGAGTTTACTTGGGTATCAGATATTAATACAGGGAATTTTCTTCTTTATTTGCCATAGCTTAAATTCCAGAACTGTTTTTCAAGGGTATTTCTTTTGGTCTTTCTAAAAATATGTGAAGGAAATTGAAGAGTTGCATGCCTCTGATTCTTTTACCTCTGCAAGGTATGAGGATGCCCACAGTAACACATGCACGTGCTTGCACACAGACACACACACATAGTTATCTGAACTCTCTCACAGTTTTGGGGTTTTCTGTTTGTTTTATTCATTAAATGTCTTGGACAATAAGTTTTAGGTTCAAAAGGAAATTTGAGAATTTGGATAGGTAGGCAGACAAAATTAGTGTGCTGGCTTGCATTAACAAATGCCAAAATACTTCTTTTGATGTCCTAAGAATGTGACACATGAGGATTCATTAGAATGCATGCAAGGTTTTTAATTTTCCTTAATCAAAGGATGCAGCACAGGCAGAATATTTTTCTTATGCCAGAGTGAGAAAATTCTTTTGTTTCCGTACTGGCACAACAGGAATGGAAGTCTCCAACATAACAAGAATGAGGCTGGCCTGGTAAAAATAATAAATGCTGTGACTTTGCACATAAAAGAGCATAAGCTGGCAGCAATGGGATGCCCCTGTACTATGGAAATTTGGTGCAGTTTTCTTGTACTTTCCCAGAAAACCTTTAAATTTTGCTCTCAGGGAAAGACAGGTGTCCCTGGGAAAGGGAACTTTGGCCACGGAGCCTGTTGCAATTGCCTCCAGGGAGGCAGGGGACTAAGTTTTCACAAGTTCTCCCTTTGCCCTGTGATAAGACCAGCCAGTGATCTGCACTGCTGATCAGGTGTGCAAATCCAGTCAAGAAATGTTGCAGTGTAACTAGGAAGCCTCTGTTCGTGACTTCACAGTGTTTGGTCATGCAGAACTGGCACCTTAGATAACAGGATAATCTGTACCTTAGATGGTACAGAGGAAGGGCCTACGAAAGGGATATGATGGTATTGTCAGTCTGCTATGAAACATATTGAATAGTCAAATACCTTCAACATCTATGAACACTTATTCCCAAAGGCTCTTAAATCTTAGAGGGAAGGTGCTGCATCCATCAAATGGGACGGGGTGCCAAGACAGATGCTCCGTGAGCTTATATTATTTTATTTGCCTCATAAACTAACTAGAGATATTAGAGATAACACAAGCTCGTGCTGCAGGCAAAAACCCGAGACCCCTCGACCACTGAACATCATTAAAAGTTTTTCAGCCAATAGCAGTTGCTCTAGAGGTTATAGACAGCTGTTTCAACAATCTTCTATATTGCACATACATTTGTTAAAACAATACTTTCTTGTTTTATACCTTATATAACGATGCATAATATTCCGTTATTATGCTTAACTTTATCTTCTCTTGCTAAGCATATTTTTTGCAGCTTCTAAAAGTTCTCTCAGCTAGGCCTAAGACCATGGCTCTTTGTTCTCATGTCCTTGTTCTATATGTAGATTGTATGTATAATTGTATCTTCTTTAATATTTTCTCAAGCGAAGCTGTTTCCTAAAATCTTTTCGCTTTATCCTTAAATCCTGCTTTTATTTCTCACCCTTAGAAATCCCTTTACCTTTTTCTATATTTCCTACAGGAAGGTTGGGGGTTTTTTGTTCAGGAAAATAACAGTAATAATAGTAAAAGTAATAGTAATAATAATATTTTAAATATTAATATTAATATTGTCGTTATTATTAATAATAATAGTAATGATCCTCCTTAGAATCATTTGGGTTGGAAGGGACCCTTAAAGGTCCTTCCACTTAGGAGGCATTAAAGGCCCTCTTTTCCTTTATAATAATAATGATTTTCTGCCTAAGTGTGTAATTCCAGTGATGTGTTAACTGCTTTGTGCTAATCAATGTGTTTCTTTGGAGCATGTATTTGTTAATTTAATGGACATGAGAGCTAACTCTGTTGTTATTAGATTCTGATGATCTGTGCCATTACATGATTACTCTTTGCAAATAATGAAAACCTGTCAAATTTGTAATTGCTTTGCAGCAGAATCTGTCTGGCTTGTAGGCAAAAGCTAACACTGTGGTGTTTGCTGGATGTGTTACCTAGAGAAAACTCGCAATTAAGCACTCTAATATATGCATGACAAACATGACCGCACACAAGATGAGAGTGCTTTAGCTATAGGTATGAACACAAGGCCTGGTTTTGCTAGATCAGCGGCTTCAGTGGGAATTGAGATTGTTCACCTTACAGGAGTCACTTAAGCAATTAATAGTGCAGGGTGCAGGTGTATTTTGAAGTTTCCTATGCTACTTTATTTTCAGACTACAGAAATACCGGTACCTGCTCCATGGATAATATATTTAGAACATCTTCTCCTTCTAAGCTCTGCTTTGCAGAGAATGCTAACAGAAGTATGGGTGTGCATTAGAAATGCATTTCATGTTGGAAAGATACTTTGTACTGTGTACTTTGTACTGTGTACTCCACAGAAGATGTAAAATCATCTTTGTCACTATCATAATTCATACAGGGAAGATTTGTCTAGGTAGGACTGCAAGCACAAACTAGAAGCAGGACTGAAGTATTGCTTAGAGTGAAGAAACACTGAGTGTCTGTGCTTTGTGTTGCCCCATGATATTGCCATAAAATTCCTAGGCTAATGCCCTGTTCCTCTAAGGTAGAGAACATTAACCATTTTTTAGAGGATGGACATTCCTACTATAATATCTGTCGCAGCACAAATTGGGGGAATCATTAATCAGAAAAACTTGGATATCTTTATTTAGAGGCTCATCTGATAAAGTCTAGAAAATTTGGTTGGACCTTAAGTTTTCTGAGTCAGCTATCATGTAACCTGCAGTTCATAAGCTTCCCTGAAATCATTGTAGGTGCACTTTGAACCTACAGATCATTCCAAGATGCTTTCATAAATAACTTGTACTCACACAGACTAAATTATTTACAGAGTAGCTGAATGTCTCTATGTAGATAAAATTGAACTAGTGAATAATGAAAAAGCTATGTGCTTGTATGGAAGACTTTTTTTTCTATAAAAGTTAACCTTTTCTGAATTTTTTCCTTTTGTAGGAAATCAGTGCAAGAAATTCACTTAGGATGATGTGAAACACTGCATAAATCTGTTGTAATAAAACCAGACAAAATCCAAACACTGTTTAAAAGATTATGGGAAGTTGCAAAACTGCAGGTCCTTTATATGATGGCTTGTTATCTTGTCTTTTCCATCTGCTTTGTGCATATTGATTCATTCTAAGTGGTCTCAGCTTTACCAAGTGTTGAAGCAGGTTATGACTTTGAAAATTACGTTTTCACCCCTGCTATTGCTATTCCAAGCAGGAGAAGTACCCTGTGCTATGACAGATACAGTTAGTTGCTGATGGCACACCCATCTGTCTTCTTCATGGACTCCATCAAACCTACCTGCTGCATTGTAGGTGATCCTCTGGTATGTGCAGAGGAAATATTTGAGCAAAGAAGCATCCAGTACCCAGTTCTCCTTCATGCTGATCCAGTGACGAGGTTAAACTTTTGCCATTTGATAGGTTTCTTGTTCAATTTTCTGATTCCCTTCCCCACTTCCTGACTGTTCTATGAAAGTCAAAAGAGGGAAATGACAATTTAGGGAGATAATTAATTGTATCTGCACAATATAAGCAGATTGTAAAAGTAGGGAGTGCTCCCTTACCTAGGTTCTTTCACTGGATTAATCCTAGTTGTTACTTCGGGGTCAATAGAGGAAGTCACTTAGAGAGGAATATAGGCTTTTACTGTCACATAGTTATGGTACATGGCATGTCTACAGTAAACTGGATGATTTTGAAATATTACTTGGACTTGAAATAACAACTTAGTTTTCTCTCTGTGTTTTAGGTATCAGTTTTTCCTTCAGGTAAAGCAAGATGTTCTTCAGGGCCGTTTGCCTTGTCCAATCAACACTGCAGCACAGCTGGGAGCATACATAATTCAGTGTAAGTTCTCCTGGCCCACTGAAAGCTTATTTCTTTCAATCCTGCATTGTGATTAATTTTAAGTGGTGACTGAAGACATCATTAACACTTTATGCATTCATTTCAAAACAGAACAAAAGTAGTGTGACTGATTTCACTTCAAGAGCTGTAAGTTAATAACCATTCTGAATAGATAGTGCAGGAGCAATATGGAAGTTAATGTAAATAAGAAACTTCAAAGTCAGTCTGAAGACTCTGCTAAACATTCTTTACCTTGTTGGAGAATATTTTATCATGTACTCAAGACTTTATGACTTTGGATTACATGTAGAGTATGACAAAACCTTCATCGGGAGATCTACAGATTTAAAAAGCTATTGGCAGCATCCAATCACAAAATCTGCCAAATAAAAGATTATTTCAAAATTACGTTATGTCAATATGACTGCATGTTTGCTTGAAGGGAGGATGTAATCTGACCTGAAGTGAAGAATTTTCATTTTATTTATCATTTATCTACATTCACCCACCAGTAGAGATGTTTTCAGAAGTGGATACTGTATCCTGCATACTTAAGAGACGCAGCAGTCAATTAGAAAGGAGCTGCCTGTTTTCTGGAGCTGTTATTCTTTTTCCATTACAGCTCAAGATCTATATTCAAACACAACTGGTAACCAAAAATTGTGTGAAGAGCCATGCTGGCACCTCTATCTGTAATTTCTTCTGTGTTAAATTTAAATTTGTCTAAAGTGATATGTATCAAGGAAAAATTATTTGTATTATTGGTGTTACAAGTGTATAACACTCAATAACACTTAATATAACATTAAAAAATATTCCTCCTTTTACATCCATTTTAGAATGACAAGGCAGAATAACTTGTGTGCAAAATGGGAATGGACATAATGCAGGATTTCATGGTGGATTATATGTGTATCTGAAAAGCTAAAATTTCAGGCAGTATTTATTTGTGTACAATTATTTTTGACTTAATTTTGCCATCTAAGAACTGTGACATGTTGTCCTCTGAAAAATTGTTTGCAATGCACATTTCACTTTGCTGGCACACATGCCTTCCCTGAAAAAGGACTGCAAGGGTGAAGCAGGAAAATATGTAATGATGGTAGCATTTTCATTTCATTATGAGAAATGAGTAAAAAAAATAAATTCATGCCCTTTAGTCATTTTGTAAGGTGGTTAGAGCTGTTGTTTTGGTGTAGTGTCCTGTTCCTGTAATTCTAATATCAAATATTCTGTTGGGAAACAATGTGAAAGTTTATGGGAGAGAGAAGAGTTAAAGCATGGCCAAGGTTACATACAGTGTGTTAAAATTAGTCCAGGCACTAGGAGGCATGCATGCCCATTGGCTCTATAAAAAGCTTTATCCTTGTATTTAGGGCTTGCAGATTTTCAAAATATGTAAAGACACCTGAGAAATGCCTGTGTCAGACACTAAACACATGATTTTTATGGAAGTTTTCCAGTGAGACTTCTCAACATCCCTACTGAGCAGATCATTGTCTTTTTCTACCAATGTCATTTCAACATTTTGGAAAGAAACATCAATACTTAGATGAGTCTTTTCCTTCTTGGCTCTTGAAGCCTTCTTTTGGTTATGTTTTTGGCTTAGTGGGCATTGGATAGAAACCTCCTGTGAAGTCTTTCTCAGAGAAACCCAGTCTACAGATATCACCCAGGGTTATAAAAATCTGAAATACTAACTTTTGCAGCATTTCTCAGATAATTGCAATTATAGTTAATATCATTAGATTTGAGTTCTGGCCAAGATGCACATTTGTTTTACAATTATGTTACAGTGTATGAACAGACGTGACTAATGTATACAAATTCAGTGTTGTTTCAAAGAAAAGTGCATTAGCTATTCATTATGTTCTTTATGTTAAGAAAATTCTTTTAGAAGTTATTTTTATTTCAAAAATGAGTTTAATATCCAGGAAATGTGTAAATATTTTATTGAAAAAGGAAAACTTGTGATTCTTCACAAGAAACACCATTAGAAAACCTTCCCTCTAGGAGTCTCAGGATATTTACTTCCATTTGTATTCCCAGAAGTTTATGTTAAAGTCCCAGCAATAATATGGATCAGTTCTGCTGGTAATATTGCAGTTTATCATGAGAGCATAGATATTATAAAACTAGACTTTTCCTCTACACTTGTTTGCAAATGCTGCTAAATAATCAATGCCATTGAATTTAAACTTTGCTGGCTTGGTCAAAATTTTATCTGGCCTGTAGAAGCAGTACATTTCCTGTCAAGGCTTCTAGCCCTAACCTTCTATGTATCTTTTAAAATGTGTGAAGACAATTCTTTCTTGGTTTTTTTTGTGTGCTGATGTGAATAGTTCCGTATTCTCTTCCTTTTTTCTTTTTTTTTTTTTTTTTAAATCTGACTGCAGATTAAATTGGCTGTCAACTGAAAAGGGGTGGCTGGGTACCAGTAGTTGGATTGTGTAACACATTTTTTGGTTGAGAAAAAGCATAGCTGACCTTCTTC
This sequence comes from Daphoenositta chrysoptera, assembly GCA_013397915.1. Classification (NCBI taxonomy): domain Eukaryota; kingdom Metazoa; phylum Chordata; class Aves; order Passeriformes; genus Daphoenositta; species Daphoenositta chrysoptera. The sequence continues at coordinate 95,865 of VZRO01001648.1, read as the reverse complement.
TTCTCCTTGCGTCCTCTAGCTGAGCTGGGGGACTATGACCCATACAAGCACACCGCGGGTTATGTCTCCGAGTACCGCTTCGTTCCTGACCAGAAGGAAGAGCTGGAGGATGCCATAGAGCAGATACACAAGACTCTGATGTAAGAATTCAGTACTGTTGGGAACTTGGCAGGTACTACCAGACTCAGGGATGCTTAGTAGGTGGGGAGGAACAGCTTGTGGTGCAGAGTGGATGTTTCTAGACTTGAGGAAAGGACACAGGGAATCCAGTTATACCTCTCAGAAGCAGGAAAGATTTTACATAATTGAAGCTGTTCTTTTAGGAACTGAGTAGGACAATAACAGGAAGTGTGAGGTCTGTCAGACCTAGGTATGGGTGTTTCAGATCCAGCAGTTTTAATAAAACATATGCCAGGAATTCAACCATAGGTAGAGCCAAAATAAACAATTACTTGCTTATCTCCAAGTTCATGTTCCTGGTAAGTGTAAAGAAGCTTGTTCTAACAAATCCAAGTTAGGTGCAATTGTGATATATCCATTTATGAAGATGAGAGCAGTAAGGAAGTTTCCATGAGTGTGTTCATCATATCCTTTGTCAAAGTAATGCAAAGACAGTCAGTTACCAATCTTGTAGTAGATCTAAATTTCTTGATTCTCTTGCTATAATGAAGCCACAGTCTGGATAAAGGTTAACTAGTTTTTGCCTGTAGCACTGGGTGTTAATGTTATATGTGTCTTTTTTAATGAGAATGGGTATTAACTCACGGTCACAGCTGTTGTCTATGAAAAGTTCTCCAGCAATTGGACTCTGTGCCAGTCTGTGCACGTTGACCTGAGCTTTCTCTTCCAGTCTGTTGTCAATAGTTATTTCTGTGTGGTTGCATGACAGCCTTATACTAATTGATACATTTCAGAGAAGTTACTACAGGTAGTTCTATGAAGTAAAAAAGTACTGTTTTTTCCATTCCAGAGAGAGGAAACTGAGCCACAGACAGTTTGGTTCAACATCACAGAAGTGGTTTGTGATAAATGAGACTTGAGATGAATTCCTGTGAACTAAGCAGTCTTCATTTCTTTCTCTCAAGTTTCTGTAGTCATTAGTGTAGAAAAACAGATTAGTTCCTATTTGCCTCAAAAGGTTTGCAGCCTTGACCATGAAATTCAGAAGCCAGTGGTTGTGAAGGGAAGTGATCACTGTCATAACACTTATTGATCCAGAGCTCTGGTACTGTTTTGCTGCTTGGCTGCAGTTGGGTGTCAGGGATTTAGCAGCATCAGAACAGAGAGGAAAGCCAAGGTGTATTCACTGCTACTTCAGCCCAGCTGTTACTATCAACTCTGCTGGCTTTTACTTCTGCACAGATGACCATGGCCTCTTTAGTTAAGAAGTGTGAAGCTATAGTGGCTGAGGATATCCCAAGCTGTCCTACTAACTAGAGACATTTTAGGGACAGGTTTGTGGTATGGTTTGGAAGAACTGTTTTATTCTTTCTGGATCCCTGCATGGAAACACAGCCCTTTTTTTTTTTTTCAGTACAGCTGTGGCACTGCATATACCTTCCTTCTGGTTGTGTCCAGAAAAACTGGTTTTAGTTGCATGTCTTCTCTCAGGTTTTGTTTTTTTTTTTTTTTTTTTTCTTACACAGCACAGTAACTATTTGGGGATTCAGTAAGGATGTGGTTTTTTGAGAAAGTTTCTAAATCAAGGAAGGTGAGGGAAGAAGGTGGAGGGGGTTTCTGACTGCATGGAGTCTCTGCAGCCTGCCTACTGTGATTGTTGTCCCATCTATAAACCAGCGTGACAGCCCCAAAGTCAGAGAGCAGTGTGAGGTGACCTTACGTTGTCATGCACGTCTGGAGGATCAAGCAGTGACTTTGGGGCTCACACATGAGGAAGCGAACACTTGGTGCTGGAGGAGAGATAGAATCCCTCAGTGCAGACAGGAGGGCTGGCTTTGCACTGCTGACAGTGCCCATTTCAGACGGTGGGAGATCTGTCACTGACTGGTGCTTGGAAAGTCAGCTGCTGCTGCATTTTGAATCAACATTTCATGCTGTGAGGGGGGCACAAGCAAAGGAAAAATGTCCCTGATATTTAGCTTTAAAAGTAGCTTTCGATGTTGTTTAGGGCCTCAAGTGGCACTCTGGTGCCCTTTGTCCATCCAAAGGAGTGTGTGTCAGCTGCATGGCTGTCACTTTGCCAGCTCTATCATTCCCAGTGGCAAAGACTGCTTTAGTTTTGGGATGTGTGATGCTGAGGGGAGTTTGTGTTTTCACACACGATTAAAATGAAACACCCTTTGTACTAATGGGAGTTCTTTCAGTCCCTGACAGTCCTTCATCCCTTCACGTTCTGGTTTCTCCATCTGTTTTTGGGAGGACTTCTTCCTCTGGCTTCCATCTGCTTCCTTCAGAAGCTCCAGCTCACATCTTTGCTTCCTTCAATATTTTTGCAAATTCAATTTCTAATACATGATATATTACCGTGAAAGGATTTATAAAAACACACTCAAACATTTATTTGACATTTGAGCCTTTTGGTCCTTTCAGAGGCAGGTGAGAATAGAGAAATAAGTGCATCAGCATTTTTCTATGCATGGTCAGTAAGGGAAGACTAACAGCAGTGTTTAAATTGGTGTTGTATTCTAGCACTAATTCAGTAATGGGGTAATCCACTTTGCTCAGGACTGGTATTTTACCCTGCTTGGGAACTCAGTGAGACAATACAGCCCCTGTGAACATTTCGCTTACATTTCTGAGACTTACTTGCAAGACTTTAAATTAAAAATCAAGCTGCAGAGTAAATTTTTACAGGAAAAGTGTATAAAAGACATGACAGATGTGACATTACTGACGTGCCGAATATCCAGTGTTCTGCGTGTTCTGAATACAGATAATGAATGACACATCTACTGGGATTTGAAGAAAGGGATTTCTCTTACAAGCTTCAGGTCTGCTGCTTTTCCAGGAGTCCTCGGAGAGAAGAGCACCTGAAACAGTGGCAGTGCTGCTACACGGATAAGATGACCTGAAGCAGTCCATTTCCCAGATACAAAGAAGGCATTTTAAATACCTTTGAATACCTTTAAATACCTATTGCATTCATGCTAGCACTGTTCTTCCACGTCTTTGACCTTAGAAGTGCTTTTTACTTTGTCAGTCATAACACAAAGTTGGGAAATCCTGGATGGTAGCTTCTAGGCTAGAGAGAACAGTGAGACAAGAATCAAGAATGTGCATACTGCAGGACTTTTCCAGATCTTTGGTCAAAATGTTGAATGTGGAATTCTCTACTTCACACCTTAAATTTGTAAGACAGCACATCCAGTGAAGTATTTCCCCAAGAAAACCAATAGGATGAAGCAGGATATGCATCTTTTTGAGCTGATATTTTTACAAGATGTGCTGTACTGCCCCAATAGCAGTCCAGTTGATTTCAGAGAATTATTGAAAACAAGTGAGAGTGAAAACACAGCTTCATTTATTTCAAGCTTAGAAAAGAGAATCTTGCTCTTGTATCAATAACAGATATTAAGGGAAGGGCAAATTAAATTCTGAGGACAAGGCTTTGAATTTATTTAGTTGTTTTGTTCTTTCTGAAAATAAATCCTTTGTCACTTGTGTCAAATAGGTTCCTACTGGCCAGGATTTTTCTTTCACCATTTTCCCCCAGTTGTTTCTTGCCAGTGGTACTTTTAAACTGATGGATTGATATCTGTAGCTAGGAGGACAGGCAGAATCTTTGCAATGGTTAATCTCATGAGACAGACTCCAAATGTTGTTTTCAATGTAGCAGACTTGGGTACTACCAGTTGGTGTGACCTACCATAAGCAAGATTTTATGAAGAAAGTAATAGTTTGTCTGAAGTTATGAATCTTGCTTTCAGAAATGTGTAGCTTTAGCACTGCTATGGGGAAACAGTACCCCAGTCAGTGCTACTATTCCTGCTTTGTTAATAATCATGTAGTTATTGGGAAAAAAAGTTATTTTGCATATTGAAGCCCAAAAATGGAATGTCTGAAATGTGTTTGTGACAATAAGGAAAAGGTTAGCCACTGCATTAGGCAAATATTATATATATAAAATAGCATATATGTCTGTGGTAGGAGAGCACGAGAGATCTAGTCTTACTTGGAATAAGAAGAAGTTCAGTGTTGAAAAGACAGTGACAGTCTAAAAAACTGGTAAGAAGGGCAGCATTTGTGACCAGAAAACTGTATTTGTTAATATGATCTATTTTTATATGCTGAGTGGAATTGCAAGGTTCTTACAAATAATTGTGTTTACAGGGGTCAAATTCCTGCTGAGGCAGAAGTGAACTACTTAGGTGTGGCCAAATCTCTGGAAATGTATGGAGTGGATCTCCATCCTGTTTATGTAAGTGGTAACTGTGAAAAATAATTACTGCACTAATGTGTGAAACAATAGTTATATAGTTTTGTTGCCAGAGGATAACTGGAAAGGGAACACTACTCAAGAAATGCAAAGGAACATGTATTTACAGATGGAGAGAATTCAGTCATTCATACACACAAAAGCCTAATGATTTTCAGATTAAATGCTGCGACTGTGTTACACCTATAAAAAACAATCAGTTATACTCTGGATAAAAATAATTCAGATAGAAAAGAAGTAATTTGTGCAAGTGTCAGGAGACATGATTGAGGGTTATTGCCTTTCTCTTTGACAGAAGAATTTGCACATTATTTTTGTTTAAATAAGAACATGTGTGTCCTGAAACCTTTTCAACACCATTGCAAAAATCAGGGTGGAATGGCAGTAGCATGTCTGGCTTTTAAGAATATTTGTTGTGAAGGTTTTACTAAAGATCCAGAGTATGTCCCCGTTTTTCCTGTGTTGTATCATGCAGCATTGCAAGTTGTCTGCATTGCCTCAGAAAACCCCTCCATTTCTTTTGTCTCTCAGCATGTATGTTGGGGTTGGATACAAGTCATCACCTGGAGGCTATATGCTCCTGGTGGAAACATCATTCTATCTTGTTTGGATCATTCTGCTTGTGGCAGTTTTTTTTTTTTTTTTTTGTTTTTTTTTTTTTTTTTTTTTTTTTTTTTGTTTGAATAAAAGAAAATCAGGAGTTCAAACAGGGGGTTGTTGTATAGAAAGTTCACTGAGTTAGATGTCAGTACTTTGTAAAATTACTTGAAAGAAAATAGAGAAATCAAGATACTATCTGAAGATTAAGTATGTATTTCCTGCTGAAAAATGTGTAGCCTGCAATATAAAGCACCTTTGAGTGCACCTTGTGGCTTAATTGTATTCAGGCTTTGTTCCCTTCCCACCCACAGAAAGCTGGGGAGTTACTGGAACAAGATTCAACATGATCCAACAAAATTATGTTAAATTAGTACAGCCTGGAATTTTTTTTTGCCTCATAGCTTGCTTTTGTTGTGCAATGAAATCCCTGCCTGGGTAACCTGTGTACATCATTGTTCCTACTTACATTAGAACAGCAGCAGAAGCCGTCATTTGAGACTGAACCGCACACATGACAAGATGTATTTCTTTTCCTCCTTTGGTCATACTAAAAGTTAAGTTTTTTTCAGCAGTTAATTCACTGAGGAACACAGGCGGAGCTTGCCAGGTGTGCTTGACCTTTGTCACCCCTTTAATCACACAGGACACTTCCCCAGTGTCTCAAGTCCGTCCGTCTCACAGTTGATAATTTTGCTGGTCATGCTCTGCTTGTTTAGAGCTTGCAGGGCTCTTCCTCATTGCCTCAAGTAGGCAGGTGACTGAACTTTTCCAGCTGACTTTACCTCATGCACAAAGATTTGCACTCTTTCAGCTGTAAGCTGCTTCTGGTTTTGGTTACTGACGGTAAACTGGGGAGGTGGGAGCCTTCTGCTACTCAGTAGCCGAGTTTTTAACCTGTTTTCTCCCAGTGCAGTTTGAGATTTGTATCCTGACTTCAGGAATGGTTTCCTTTGGAGGAGCTGATGCGTGTGGATGTTCCCTGCATGCCATTGCCCTTGCTGAACAACAACAAAAAAGCTTGACTCTCCCAAAGGAGCCACTTCACTTGGAGGCAGCAGCAGCTGACACTATTTTAGGAGGGAGAAGGCAGCTGTGTGGTTGTATTATAGGTCAGACAATCACTATTTACTTTCAGCTGAAAGTTGGTATATCTCTTACATTCATGCCTGCATAAGGACTTCAGTTTCTGAGTTCTGGCCATTTGCCAAATAGGAAAAATTAATTCAGTAAGAAAACAACAAAAAAGGTACTTTTGTTTATCACCATGGCATGAAATTCCCATTCTTTCCTTCACTGCCATTCTTTCTTGCCTCTTTGCCCCCAGAACTACAAATTTCCATATAGCACTTTTCATCAGTAGATCAAGTACTATTTTCCCATTTGTACAGAGAATGAAACAGTATATTCAAGTCATCAGGATGAATTCCTCACTGAACCTCACTGCTACTGTGATCCTACTTCCAACTGTGTGAATGACATAGATTTTTATTTTCTAGGGTGAAAACAAATCTGAATACTTTTTAGGATTAACACCTGTAGGAGTTCTTGTCTACAAGAACAAAAAACAAGTAGGAAAGTATTTCTGGTATGTATTATTTAAATGTGCAGTCTGCACTAAAACAATAACAATGTTGTATGGAAAAGCATGATTTGTGGTATCTATTTGAAAGGTTAATTATAGCAATATAAAAAAAAGTATACACAGAATTCCTAATATTTCTCTGGATTATGCAGATTTTTAATTCTTTGATAATCCACGTATTGAAAACAGTAGACCACCTTTACTATATTCATGCTGAAATGTTTACATATAACTAACTTTCAGCTGACATCTGGGGCATACATGAAAAATAAATCTACCTGTAAATATTTTTTTTTGGCTTTGTATGTAAACATATGCAACTTAACATTTTATTATGCATGAAATTAAAGGCTAATGAACTTTGGTGTTTTTTTCTCAATATTACAGGCCTAGGATTACAAAAGTTCACTTCAAGGAAACACAGTTTGAACTTCGAGTCCTGGGAAAAGATGTAAGTTTTTATTTAAGCCTGAAAAGATAGAAAAAATAATCTCAGGTCTAATGAAGTTGGAAATTTAGTATGTCTGTCGAAGTCTTATTGGTTTTATTGAAATTTGAAGTCTTATTGGTTTTATTGAAATTTACTGTAAGAGACAAAATGTAGGTGAAAGGAACCTCACAAAGTTGTCAGGCACAAAACAGGCAGCCACATTATATAGCTTGAAACCCATTTGTCAGAGTTCAACATGACTGTGTTCTTAGACCATTTGAGAGAAAGCAATGTTGATTCCAGTGGGGCAAGGACAGCAGGTTGATAGCAAAAGAGGAGAATTTAGGATACAATAAAAAAAAAAAAAAAAGGCTATTTATCCCCTACAAAGCATGTGGAGTACAGAAAGGAAGAGACTGTTGAGAATTTAGAAAAAAATAATAAAGTGTAATAAAAAACATAGTTGCAGTCAGTTTGTGGGGTTTGCTGTCTGGTTTAGTTATAAGTTTAGTTTACTGGATTATTTTTTGAAAATACTTTGTATGTCTTTTTGGAACATGAAAGTTTATAGTTTCATAAGGACTGATAGTTTATAGCTTCAAATAGTATTAATCGGCTGGCAGTAATCCCCTTTACTGTTTATCTACATGTCTTTGTTCATCTATGTAATGGTTGTTAGTCTCATCCATGATTTTTCCATGAGGACATTTGTCTTGCTCCTGTCATGGACAGCATTTCTTGTGTCTCTGAAGGTGTATTGGCAAATCTTTCTTTTATTACTCCCAAGTGGCTTGTTTATATCTGGTGTGGTATTCTATGGGAATTTTATTTCTGAAGGTGTGTTTGTTGAAATAGGAGAGTTGTTTGAAGGCTGGGGAAGGTCAGGAAAGCTTTTCACCATGTTTCATGTAAAGGGTGAGTGATAGTTCATGTATAAACAAGTCCGAGTTTGACTTGGAGTGAATTGCTTGGAAGTGGAGCTGTAGCTTCTGTTTGATGCCACATTTCTACAGTTTTTGATTTAACCTGTGGAATTGCAAAGGCTTAACGTGCTGAGTAGAAAACCTTGAAGGTTTTGGAAAGTTGAGTCTGTGAATGTTGATGGCTGGTGAGCTCTTACTATTGTGATCGTAAAGCAGACATTTTGACAGAACATGGTAGTTTCAAGCCTCAACAGGTATTTCTAGGAAATTGTTGAAGATAACAGTAAGTACTGTTACTAAGTACAGGGGTGTGTACCTTCATTAAATTTGCCTTCTCAACTAATACTAATCTGAAGTATTTCTACAGCACTTCATATCCTAACAAGATCAAGAAAGGCCAAAAAAATCTTCTTTTTCTTTTTTTTAACAGTCCAGGCTTACTTTGAACAAAATTGTATATTGGAGTAAGCAGACAGTAAACTCAGTCTCTGCATTAAAGTTGTCATAACAATTTATGCTGTTTTACACTCACAGGAGGAAAAGCTCATCAGTGTATTTGTATGAATGTATGTTCCAAAACTCTCTAAGAATTTGATTCACAAATTTAATTTATTTCTCTTGTTTTTTTGGAATAAAGGCTATTGCTTTGTCCTCCCATGTGACATGTGAATATATTGTAGGGGAGTAAATATGCCATTTTTACTCCATTCTGCTCCCTGGAATATCACTTTACAGCCTAGGGAATTAATACTTTTGTTGTATCAAATATGGTATACCAAGTCTGGAACGTTTTGCTTATTTCCAGTTAGTTGTAGAGAACTCCAGAAGGGATTCAGGAGGAGTAGAAATAATGGGGACTTCCTCATGTCTTTAAATTGAACTTTATGGCATAAAGGGAAGGAGCTAGCACCATGTAATGGAGCAGATTATTTCTGAGTGAACCGAGTGCTTTGTGTGAATCATGTTTTCCATATGTTGTAAAAACACTGCAGGGTGGGTTTTGATCCATGTTTCCACACACACCAGCTACCCTAATTCACACTGACTTTCACCTTTCATTGCTCATACAGAAGAAACTTTTGGTGCCTTTAGTAGCAGCGAAGTGTTGCTCTTTCCCTGTATGGAGTTACTTGTGGTAACTTCTTTATTGCTGTTTGCTGAAATTGGTGTGACATTTTTTCAACCATGCCAGAAGAATCTGTGTATTTCCCACTAGAGGGGTGAAAATGGACATCCTGACCTTCTTGACAGATGACAGTCTAAACGTATAATTCCATGTCTTTAGGCTACCTAAACCCCACGCTGTCGCATATCTGTGTCATCCAAACATATGGCTGCTCATTTTGTTGTTTACATTGCTTCACTTTTCATAAAGTTGATGCTTACTGAGCAGAAGATGTTATTGCTTAGTGTCTCATAATAAAGGAAGTTGCTTTGGCTTTTCTGTTTTGTAGTGTAACCTCTTGTACCTTTTCATATCCCTCCCATGAGAGTTATTCCGTAAATTTAGCCGCCTCATATTTTTTTCCTGCACACCTGTTGCTGTTTTGTACAAGCATGACGGTCAGTATTTTGGTTTTATCTTTCACTACTTTGCTTATGTTATAGGTTTTCTCCCTAAGGCCATTGCTGTTGCCCCTTCATAAACAAAATACTGCCTTTAATATCTGGCCATCCATGGACATGTGAGACTGAAGCTCTATGTCAGTGGTGTTAATCATTAAATCTGTATTTCATTGTCTCCTGTGTGAATCCATGCTGTGCATTCTGAGCTATAAACTTGTTAGGTTCTCTCTGGCACCTTTACGTATCAGCATGAAATTAGGAACCCTTCTCCTGCAAGGACTGCAGATGTTCACATTCCCTGAACATGACAAAAAACTGCAGAGTTCTTGAAGATTTAAAAAGTTTATTTCTCAGAAAACTGAGAAATCCACCTGATGCCTGTGCAGAGTTCCTGGTATCATGTGTGTTGAGCAACCTTGCTGGAAACAATCCAGTGACACAGGTGGCTGCCAAAGCCCTACCCTCTCCACCAGCAAAACAGACCTTGATCACAACGGATGCACTATGTGGAAGTGAGTAGTGGAAGGGGTGCCCAGCACACCTCCTAGGTTTCCCCATGCCAGGAGCACAGCCTGCTTCCTAGATTTCTCTCTCAACTAGGGACATGAAAGAAAACAGAGAAAAACATGCTTTGATATACTGTGTAGGCTGGGAATGTAAATGTAGTAACAGGCAGGCGTGAGAGATGTGGAGCTTTTTTGCCTGTAGGTACCAAGTACTTCTGTGCTGTTCCCTGCAACCCGGTGCTGCTTTGTGTAACTGCACCTTTTATTTTAGTTGCTCTGTGTCTGAACATGCACACAAGTGATTTCACTCCTTAGCAGGGTTTATGCAAACCTTCTGTTATTCTTACTTTTCCTGCTTCACAAAACAGAAAGAAATCTGTGCAAAATACTTGCTTTCATCGTTTTTGCTGTAAGAGAAAGGTCTTTTTGAATTCTGAATTTTTTATTTCAAGAGGTCTTGAAGCCTGGGTATTTTCAAGTCAGAACATACTCCCAAAATGTGTGGTTAAAAATGATTAACACATTTTCGTGCCTTCCTCTGCAGTCTTCCCTATTCAGATGAGAGGCTTCCCTCAGCTGAATTCACAAGGTGAAACTGGTAATGACTCTTCAGGAGCAATACCAACAACTGATGCAGGTCCAAAGTACATAATACTCACAACTTTGTGTGGCTGAAACTTCTCTAAATACAATATATTTTTTTCTTTTAAATAGTCCAGAAAATACTGTAAATATGCTTTGTCTTTTTAATCTGTTTTTCGTAAGTGTCAGAAGTCTAAAAAATTATTATGTTAATTAGGTGGTTCAGCTGTACCCCTTCTTTTCCTATCAAATGCTGTATTCCATCTTGAGTTGCAATTTCAAGCCAGGAACCTCTAATTTGATTTATTGTTCCTGCAGTTTCTTGGGAAGATTGAACAGGGTTTGAAGATATGTTACTCTCAGTCTTCAGTCAAATTTATCTTACACGTAATTGCCAGACAAAAATAGCATTTTTGATCTTTCTTATGGTTTAAGAATTGCAAATGACTTTTGTATTATTTGCATTTGCACCCACTTAAGTCAGAGTGATAGTAGAGGGTGGAGGTGAGCAAGCACAGTGATATTAATATGTCATACTAAACAGTTTTGGCTTGTTTTGGTTGCTTGGGGGTTTTCTTGTATTTTCTTAATCACTTTCTCAGTCACCACAGAAGGACTGTAAGATTGGTTCAAGGCCTGCATGAAATCAAATTCACTGACACTAAGGTGATACTGTCAGCTTTTTTTTTTCTAATTCTTCCTTAGTATTTTTGAATTGCTGTAATATAAAGTTGAGATATGTTTGTTTCCATCTTGACATGCAAACTAGCACAGGTTTATCTATTTTAATTTCCAACTTGGAATAATGTTCCTAAAGACTGACCTTAAGTAACGAGTAATAGTACATTGTTTGTTATGTAAGCTGTGTTTTGTATGCATTATGTCAACGTATAAAGGCAGAATACTTCCTATTGGAATTACCAACTGATGGTACCCAGGTGTGTGCCTAACCTGGCAGAGAATGATGTTCTGAAGTAGTAGCTTCAGAGCCAGTGTTAATAATTCTGTCCCATGTGCAGGTGTAGTACATGTACACGCAGTGTGCCCTGTAATGGGGCAAGATCCCTCCTTATGTTACATTAACACTCACTGTGACTAGAAGGAGTGGTGTGTGTGCTGGCAGGGTTCCTACTGTGTGGTTTTGGGGTTTTCTTCTTCATTTTCTGAGCCTGCATTGCAGGGAGCCCATGTATCTCTTGTAAATTAGGGTAGTTAAAGCCTACTCTGAATCAGTGGTTCTCAAATCATTTTGCTCTGTGGGTGCACCCTGGAATGGGTGTAAATCTACCGACAGTGGCCTCTTATCTTGGGAGTAATCCATGAATTCCAAGAACAAGGGATCTTTCGGCCCCCAGAGGGAAGAGCTGTCTTTTTAAGCGTGTGTCTTCGCTTCCAGGTGGAGCTGAGCTTGCCCTGCCAGGAAACTGAGCTAGCTGGGGGCAAAGCAGCTCTGAGCCTGAAAGCTGTGTAATCAGGCTGACATGGCAAAGCAAGCAGGGAGCTGTTTGCCAAGCACTCCTGAACTAGTGTGCTAGTTCCAGAGGTGTTTTGTGCTTAGGCAGAGCAATGAACCCTCTGACTCCTTCGAAGGGTTAACATCTTTCAATCTTTCACTTGAGGGGTGTGGGTGTTACGGTGTAGCACTGTACCAATTCCCAGCTCTCTAGTGGAGATATTAAAGGCCTGTCAGATCAGTCTTCTGGCTGGTCTCAGAGGCAGCATACACCAGGGAAGGGCTTCACTGGCCATCTGTATATATGCTAGTAGTGTAGATGAGTTATCTGCATCCACTGTGCTAGTCTCTCTCCCCTCCTGTAGGTAAAAGTGGTGGTGAGGTTCCAGCAGTATGCGGTGTAGCACGTTTTGGAGACTGCAGGACAAGTTTTTAAAGCACCTAAAAGGAGAGGGATATTTAACGCTCACCCTGACATTTTTCATTGTGTGCCTTTGTCAGGGTTAGGAGGAGGCAGTCTCACAGCTCGACACCTGGTTATTGCTGCAAGGGTCCTTTTGCAGCCTCTGATCCCATCGTCCTGCCTCTCCCTTGCTCCTGCAAGTCACAGATGGGATTGAAAATAACCATACAAAAATAAGTGGTTTTCTGTACTTGTTCGGTAACAAAATGGGCTTCTTGAAAGATCAGACAAACACCAAGATGGTTCAGAGAAGAGAGATCTCCAGAGTGTGCAGAGAGCCAGGACTGCTCTGGAAACAGTTCAAGATTTACAGTGCCTCACTGTCAGTACAATGGGCACTCTGAAGGCAGCAGGGTGAGTAGCCAGGAGTAACTTATGAGGCACCAAACAGCATTGAATGAGTTTGGAATTGACATTTCCTATAAATCATTAGTAAAATTACCATAAGTCTTTGTTTCTTTTGGTTCAGATATGTCAGAATAATAAGCAAAACCCACTCCTAACACTAACTACCTGTAGGAAATTGCAGAGTTCAAAATGCTAAAAACGTTGTCTTTTATTGGAAACTAAAGGTCATGGTTTTAACCCGTAAGGTCATCCTTGCTTTAGCTATACAAATCAATTAATTCCCTTGGGCCAGGAAGGTTAAACCAGAAAGATATTGCTGTTTCCAGTACTGCTTACTTTTAATATATGCATTTATAAATTGTCAGGGTAATCACAGTACTCTTGCAAGCCTTAAATAGTCCTATAAAGAATATGGAGGAAGTCCTAAACCTGGCTGTTCTGTCAGCAGTGTCATGCTTGACTTAGTTGCAGTAGTTACATAATCCTTTGCAGATAAGATGAGAAATGGTGAAAGAATTATGAGTTGTTTCCCCTTTGATGAGGATAAGTGTTTTAGACTTTTTTTTCTCTTCTTAGTAAGATTTAATTGTGCTATTGAGTTATGGCAAGCATCAATTTTGAGGCCATAGTTTTCAGATGTGTTTTTCCTTCAAATTCAAACAAATAAACCTGGGTGTGTTATCAGAAGGCTTGTTGATCCGTCCCACGATTTTATGACAATTGTTTCATTTTCCAGATCTGAGTTCCATAACTTTTTGGTATATTGGATCTATAGGGTTATTCCCCCCGAACCCTCTTTTCTTTTTCCCCTCCCTGAATGCCTTCGATTGCTGAATACTAAGTTACATGTTTCAGCATCATCATTTTTTTACCAGCTAGGGTGAACTTTCTTCTACCTCAGAAAATAATGCCTTCATAAGATGGAATCAGTAATTTTTGCTGGTCAGATCTTTTTATCACATGGCAATGTAACTATTTTGTCCCTCTTACAGTCACTAACTTATTTTCATGTGTTTTCATGCTGTTTGTTCTGTGTATGGAAGAGTTCTAAAACTGTAACTTAAAGAACAAAAAATGGACAAATAGAACTTTTTCGCCAACAGGAATCTTTCATTGAATGCCAGTGGCATTCAAACTGGTCTAACAGTAAGATATGGCAGAAACACCTTATTTTAAAAATTCTCTTTAAAAAAATATTTTAAATTGTACCTGGCTTCTCTCTGCCCCTCCCTTCCCACATCCCAGAAACTCCTTCCATTGAGAATATGTAATTAAATAAACCTAAGTGCAACAGAGGATTCTTTGCCTAAATGTAGGAGTGGACAAAGAAGGAACAAGACCCTGCATATTAAAAGTGAGTCATAGAGTTTTTTCCTAACAGAAGCTAAAGTGACTCATCATATTGCATAAAGTTTGCAATACTACAGTCCAGCTTGATATTATTCTTCCAAAGATGACTATAGTTGTGTGGGTTTATATGAAAGAATATTATATGACAGTCTGATACGGAAATTGTAATGTAAATCAAATAATGAAATCCAAAGCTACTTTTCTGCTATGTGCAAAATAAGCAAATGTAAAGTACCACTTGTCACTTGTCTTCTTTAAAAGTTTTAAAATGTAAAAATGATTATGATCTTTCAGTGGGTAGACTCTTGTTTCTAGCTGTCAGATGAAAAAGAGCAACATTGTTACTCTGGAAGACTCCAAGAAAAATTGATTTTTCTCCTTGACTATTTTCAAGATATTTCAGGAAGCCTTTACTTTTCATGAATTTAACTTACTTTTGCTGTAACTTAAACCACTTGTGAATCCTGTAGAGAGATGATAATTCCTGTCAAACCTAACATTGTATTTTAAGGGACTTTGGGAATACATTTATGGGACCAATGTACTACAAAGTCATTTTATGATATACACAGCAGTACCAGATGAATCCTAGGTTTCATCATTCTTGGTGGCCATGTGTCTTACTGTACTACCTGTATTGTTCTCTCTTGCCCTGGAGAGTAAAATGTGCTTTTGCTGGAAGACTGGAGGATGATTTTAATTCCTTGCCTATTCCATGTGACTGTTCCAGCCAGACATTTAACATGTGTATGTTTTCAGTACAATTTTAATTTTTTTGTTTTGTTTTGGTCAGGGAATGAAATCTCTATTATTCTAACCACAGGTTCAAAATTCTGTCATCTTTGCTGTTATTTGTTTCAAGGTGACTGAAAAGCTGCTTGAGGAGGTAACTTGTGGTTTTCTGAGGCTGCCTGACAGCTGTTAATAGAGACGTAACTGGGTTTTTGTTATAGTTGAAATTTTGAATTCTAGAGAACATGCAGAATTAATTCTCCGTTTGCAAGGTGCTTGCAGATAATAATAAATAATAATAAATGAGGAGGTGGAGAAACTTGCCTGAGCTCTTTACTTGTGTATGCATGGCACTGGAGAAGTGTTAACTAATGCAAGGGCATAGATTGCCTGAAATCAGCTGCTGAGGGCGGTGTGAATCACACCCCCTTTGTAACTCTCCTGTTCATGAAATGGTTTTAGACTCGGTTTTGTTACAGAGGGTGTCAAACCATGCTGAGCTCTCGCTCTGGCATCACTGGGGCTACTCATTCTTTGTGCGAATCACAGCTGAAATACCAAGCCCTTGAGTTCACCAAGTGACAAATAGATGGAAGGGTATTTTTGTGAACATATTTGTTGTGTTTAGCGTGTTCAAAACAAGCAGTGTGATGTGCCTGTTGCTTCTCCTTGTCTGTTGGAAGTATGTTACAGTTTGTATATTGAAGTCTTATTTTAAAAAACCCCTTCCCTTCTTCTCTTTATTTCCCCCCAGGTTTACCTTAGTCCTTCTCTACATGTATATTTTGTGCATTTTCTGTGTCATTGCTTCATATTAGTTTATAAGAGATCTTGAGTTTCTTTCTTTCTTTCACTTATTCTTGCCTTTTTAAAATACTGTTAACCAGAATATTTTTGATTGACCTCTGACCTGCAGTTTCAGAAAACATCAGAAACATAATTTTTGAAAAATAAAACCCTTGTGTGTTTTATTTAGGAAAAAAGCTGATGTCTATGAATAAGAATGAAGGAACGGAAGTGTTTCAATAATCTCTTTTCTCTGTTTTTCAAAATGAAGAATTCTACAGGATTATAGAACCTGCTTTTCTTCATGCTGATTTCTTTTCTCACATGGACTGACATGGGATGGTTGGTTCTTGTGTTCAGTAAATGAGATTCTCTTCCATGTCAGGATCCCTCATAAAAATATTCATTTGTTTTGTTTTATCTTCAGTGCAACGAAACTTCCTTCTTTTTTGAAGCACGCAACAAAGTCACATGCAAACATCTCTGGAAGTGCTGTGTAGAGCATCATACGTTTTTCAGGTGAGTGATGCAGAAGTTGTGTTTTTCATAGGGCCACTACACTGAGTAGGAGCCTGCAGGAAGGTATAACAAAGGCTTGCTGCCTGGAAACACATTTTTGCTCTTGGTTATAGAATGCTTTTAAAAGCCAACACCTTTTCTTACAGTGATGTGAAACAACGTTCTTAAAATTGGGTAGTTTGGTGGTTTCTTTTGTCTTAACATTCTTTTCTAAACAGTACTTCAGGCTGCATATAGTAGGTTTTAACAGAAGTATTCACAAAAGTATATGGCAGAATTTAGGTTGCCATATAGATTTTGGTGTATTTAACCATCAGTTTTTCTGTAGCAGCATTGGCTTGAGTGAGGCCTTTGGAATTCAGACATTACTATTCTCTACAGTGCACAGAATTTTTTTTTAATAGAAATTAATTGAATTTCCATAACATTTTCCCTACTTACTGAAGTGTATAAAATCTTCCCAGTACTGCACATCTCAAAGCACTTGATTTTACTGTTTCAAAAAACACCAAGAGAAATGTGTGAGGGTGTCTGCTTGGGAAATGGTGGATGTAATTCTTGGGGCTGCCTTTAGCAGTGCTGTAAATCAGCGATCTGAGAATCCCTCCTGCAGTGTCAGTGCTGTGGCTTGGTGGGTTTGCTTTCTCCCAAAATTAAGTGAAAGGCTGCTGTTGCCAACATTTTACACTTGCCTCTGAATTAGAGAGGTGTGTAGTCAAAATAGGAGGGGACAAACAGGTGGCTTTGGGACACTCTCAACCCCCTAAGAGTCTGTCCAGAGGTAGGGATGAACTAGCAGAAAAAAAAAATCCCTCTTTGAGACCAGATTTGTATTCTTTTTTCTTGACTTGGGAAGGGGACTATAATTCAGACTTATCTATGCAACTTACTCTGGCTTTTTTATTTTTCAATCTGCACAGGGTGCCTGAGAATGAATCAAACTCTCTGTCAAGAAAAGTCAGCAAGTTTGGATCCATAGGTTATAAACATCGGTACAGGTGAATTTTTTTGATTGTTTTAACTTCAGTTCATTCCTTCTTCATTCCTTCTTTTCTCCTCTTTCCATCTAATGAAAGAAAACCTCACCCAGAGTATGACCCAGTACAGTTCTGAAGACAAAGGATATTTCAGGGCCATTTTACTGGAGTCTGGCTGTTTTGGGACCAATGTAAGTTTTGTCTCCTTCTCCAGATCCCCAGAACTGGTTGAGGCCTGCTATAGCCTGTAGTCAAAGTGGGAGCAGCTTTGTAAATTCTTTAAATCAGTATCTCCCTGTAATTCCTGAAATTACTTTCAGGTCTTAAAGGGGTTTTCCTGACAACTGGGGAATACCAAAATGAGGGTGTATCTTTTTTAACTTGAATAGGTGATAGGTGACAACATTGGATGAATGTTCTAGGCTCTAAGCCTTGAAAGATGCTGTAAACTTGAAATTAATGGTGGGTAAGGAGCACTGTTTCCACTGTCATGCAAGAAACAAATGGATCATAACGTGTATGGTTGATAATCATTAGTTAGGCAGATCTTTGTTGCTTTGCCTATTTCATAATCCAGATTATTCGAGTTATCACACTCTGTGGCATGATCCAGATTCTCGTTGCTGTGGATAACAGGGAATGATTGTCCTGCCTCTTTTATGAACACTATATTCTGCTTAGTCATATGGAGAGGAACATTAAAGTGAGCATAAAATAATTTATTTAAACTTAATAACTTACTTCAATTGTGCAGGGAAGAAAAGCCTTACTGTAAACAAGAATCAGGACTTCTACTTAATTTGTTGCCATCTGGGGCTGTGCTTGTGAGAGTCCTTTATTACAGTTTGTTTTGCAGTCTTTCAGGTTGTCATTCCACATGCCAGAAGAGTAAGCCTTGACTGATTGGACCTGAACAAAATTAAATATGTGTGAACAATAAGTTTTCCTCAGAGAGAAAAAATCAGGAAGAAATAATATTACTTTAAAAAAGTCCTATGTTAGAATATTCTAGTTTAGAAAAGGTCATGCTATCTTAACCTATTTCTAACAAACCAGCATTTTGTTTTAGTGGCTTGTCTGCAAAATGCTAAATATAAAAGAGGTTGGCACAATCTGTTGATGATTTTGCCAGTGACCGATTCAAAACAAAATTCAGGGTAGTGCTACTCAACAGGAGAACCAGAAGGGGGATAACAAGTGACTAGCTAACAAAACGTGCTACCCAAACACTATGCATTTTTTTTCACTCTAAGGATCCTCTTTGATAACTTTTCCAAGTGTTTTCTCATGGTTTTTTTGTGTTTTGAAGCAGCAAAACACCTTTACGAATGACCAGAGACCCTTCTGTGCAGCTTCCGCGGCCTGACCAGAGCATTGAAAGAAGTCGCAGCAAGACTTACCCCAAAAGAACACAACAGACAGGTAGGTCCTTCTCTGCTGGCCCTCATCTGGTCCCTCTCTCATCTGGGGGGAGATGTCTTCTTTTTTTGGTTCATTTTGTCATCATAAGGTGACTCAGAACTGCTGCAGTGTCCTTGAGGATCCCTCAGAATGGATTCTGTGTTTTGCCTGAGGTCAGTATTTGTATCTAAGCTTAACAGGAATTAAAACCTCCAGCTTTCCAGATAAAAAAGTTGCTGTGGGTTGAAGAGGATAAAATGCTGTGTGTGTAGGTCTAAGGTAAAGGTTGACAGGGAAGTTTGAAAACAGGCTGTGAGAACACGTTTTTTTCTCAGGAGTACTGCCCATTTCAAGGGCAGTATCCCTTTATTTTGATATTAAGTGGAACAGAAGTTAGTGCCATGCAATTTTAACATGCTTCAAATGTGTGAGCTGAAAATCTATTCTGCATGTGGAAGCTGTCATGGCAAGCTGGAAGTTTTACAGGTTCTAGAGGAAGTAGGATTAAGCATGGATCACAGAAGTTATGCCCTGAATAGGAGATGATTCTTGAAATTTGGTAATAGAGATGTCAAGCTCCACGTCTGCATATGATTACGTGGTGTTGCTGTGCTTCATCTATGATAGAAGGCACACACAGTTCAGTCAGACTTGTGCATGGAGTTAAGCACGTGCGTGTGTGTTTGCCATTTGAGAAAAAACTTGTTTGGCCTTTAAAATGTAAACAGTATTTCTCTTTTATCATGGTTTAATATGCGACTATAAAATTTGAGAACCTGCCGGGACACTGGCTGTCCATCTAGCTATGTATTTGCCAGTGCCTGGCACCCGCCTGGACGAGAGAGGAATGGCGGAGGCTGCTCACGGGCGTGGGAGAGTCGGTGAAGTCCCAGTTCGGGTTCACCAGACCCACCGGTGGTGGGGGCGCGCTGGAAGGCAAGAAGGAGGTGGAGGGGCTTCTCGTGGTAGAGGGTTTATTGGGGCACCAAGATTGCGCAGAGAAGCCCCGAAGGGCTGTTTCCCAGGTATTTTATCCCTTACGGAGTGGGAGGAGAGAATACAAACCACCCAATGATGCAGGGACGCGGGGTTTGAATTCCAGCGGGCAAGGGTACAAACCAATCAGGAATACTGTGGGAGGAGAGAGATCTCTCTTGAGGGAGAAGCCAAACACAGGGAAAAAGGGGTGAGATGGCAGTGGCCAATTATGGGGGTATGCTGGCCGTGGAAGCGGCCATAACACACTGCTACATCTCCCCATTTTTAAAAAGAGAGTAGATATATACCTCTAGAAACCTCTAGTGTTTGTCCTGAATGCTGTTTTTTTTCTCTTGACTCAGAAACAAAGCTGGTGTACTCTGCCTTTTAACTGTAGTGGCTCTTGAAATGGATCATAATTAAAAGTATAACCTTGGAAAATAGAGGCAGTTTACAACCTTTTTAAAAATTTTATTTTGTTTTATTTAGTGTAAAAGGAGAAGAATTGCTTTTCTTTCTGATTCTGACACATTTCATTGTGTCTGCAGTTTTAAGTGGGTGTCTGAGAGGACAAGAAGCTGTTCACCCGTGAACCTAATGACTTAAACTTTTTGTTCAGCTGGACTGTCCTGTTCTTAGGGCAGTAGTTCAAGACAAGCAGTGTTTCCTACCTCTTTAGTCCCTGGAAAATTTGGGAAATTTGTGTGGGTATTTTTTGGCTAAAACTCAGCTCTTAGGTGAAAATAATGTTTGCATTATCCCAAGCAGCGAAGGTCAGTCTGTGTTGCTGCAAGACTGTGCATGTGTTGTGTTTGTTCATTTCATTTTCAGTCTCTGGCTGGAAATGTGAGGAAAAACTGAAACCTTACTTTAGTTTTTTCTGCTGACGTAATGTGATGCAGAATTCTCTGGGCAACATGTTTGCTATTTTGGTGGCTTTAAACTCACTTTAAAATAAAATTGATGTTTTTTCACCATTTTACTTATGTGTAGTTGTGTAATCTCTATCATCCATCTGTTTTCTTTTTTAGTTCAACTTAATTGATTACCCATGTGTTCCAAGTGTGCAGTCATATTCCGCTGGGGCAAATTAACTCAGATGATATTAATGTTAAATGAATTGGTTTCATTTCCTGCTCAAAATATGGGCTAAGGGAAGAGAGCTGTGTCTTTCAAATGCCATCCTTCCCTAAGAAGAAGCATATTTTCTTCTCTTTTTAAAATTTTTTTTTCATTATGTCTTTGGTTATTCACAGTGATAGACATTGAATACTCTTTCTCCATTTAAGCAGGCTTTCAGAAGCTGAATGAAGACTAATGCTTCTTCTCCCTGTGTCAGACAACATGTGATAGTCTATTGCATAAAATAAAACTACCTCTTTTCACCTAAAATTGTTCTTAGATATAACAAAGTCCATTTCACACAATAAATCAAGACTATTTGGCATATTTTAAGCATCACTTGCTTAGATAGATTACGTAGATTTTATTTTGTAGAATATTTTTTGTCTTGGAAATTAACCTGGTAGACTAATACATTTTGCAAGTAATGTAAAAGTTTCCCTGACTAAAATGTTTGAGAAAATTAAATTACATTTCTTCTTAAAAGAAATACTCCTTCTGCATGACATTATGCAGATGGTCATCATTGATAGCTAGTCCTTTGTTCTTCATTTTCTGTTTGTAATATGCTGTAATAAGGTTAAATATGACTTGTCCAACATTTTAAACAGGGTGATTTTAGTTTGCATGTATTATATCTTAAGGTATTTTCTCTCAAATACCACTTTAGTCAGGATTCAGCTGGACAGAGTCTTATAATTTAATTTTTTTTTGAATGAAAGACAGGTTTCCATTTACTTTCCCCAAATCCAACAACCACTCACCAATAGCTTGTATGAAATAACTTCCTTCCACCTTCTCTGAGTTCACCTGCATTCACCTGCTTCTTTCCCTTTATATCTTTTCTTATACTGCAAAGTGAAATGTATTCAAGGCTTCATTTTTGCAGCCACTACAATTAGCCATTCTGATTTTGTTTTATCTTCCTTTTTTAATCTATTGGCACCAGTGATGGGACCAGCCACAGCAGTGGTTTTGGGGACAATTAGAACAAGTGCATGAATGTAGCATATAAAATTGGCATTGTCTCGGTGAGATAAGTGTCTGTGAAGTGCTAAAATCTCTAACCTCTGACATCTAATTAAAATCCTTTCCCTTGTTTCTTCTTTTTGTATACATGTTCTGGTGTTATAAACATAGTATGTGCTTTTTGTATTTTTTTTTCTGTCACCTGAAGGCAGAGATTAGTTACTTCTAGTACAGCTGAGCAATAATGTTTCTTTGTCTCATTGGTCCATTAAATTACGCTAATGTCCTTAGGACTGCAGACACTTGGTGATGTCTGGGTTAAGAGCTGGAGCAGGTGCTCAGACAATGATAGAAAATATTATTTCTGTTTCCAGTAAAAATATTTGTGGTTTAACAGAGAGGTTGAAGGAGATGATATTGTGAACAGAGAGAAACTATTTTTCATGTATAAAAGCCACTGCCATTGATTGCTTCCCCTGATAGGATGCACTGTGGAGACCTTTTGGCTTTATCTAAGTAGATTATTTTCCTAGAATACAGATTGCAGTGGTTTAAAGTGCAGTAACCTCCATTTTGACACTTGTTTGACACATTTCATATCTCAGTTGTTCTAGGGCTAGTGGAAAAATCATATCAGGAAATCATGGCTATGATTTTATAATAGATTTAGACTGTGTTTTTATATTAGTGCATGGGGTTTTTTTTGCCATATGTTTGGGCTGGTATTCAAGTTGGTGTTCTTTTAGAGAAAAGGGTTTTTTTGTTTTGTTCTGTCAAACCTTGTGAGTGAGATAAGTGTTACTTGTTTCATTTGCTTATTCTTCCCGTTTCAGCTGAGAGAGAATTACAGTTGCATTTTGGTCTGGATGCAAATAAACAACTTAAACATGGAACAGGATCTCTCACTATTCTGCCTTACTCTTGTAGGGCCAGACTGATAATGGTCAGCTTTCGCAACATAGGGTGAAAGTGTTCATTATTCTTTTGGCTGAATGCTGGACACGAAAAGCTCCTTGGGAACATCCTCTCAGGACAGACATTTATGTGACCAGACCTGTTGCTGTGGGTCTGAGTTTATTCAGCAGTGGAAAACACATTGCTTAGGGTTCATTGTTGTTTGGTAGCTGAGGACTTGGTTCGTCCCTGCTTTGCACACGGGGTAGTTCTACAAACCAGTGTAAAATAAGGCCTGCCATTCTGATTTAGAAGCCAGGTGGAGAACTGGGTGTGGGTATTACAATCACAGTACTGTCTGAATTGTGATAATCCCTAAGCAATCACATTTTGCCACAGATGCCTGTCACTACCCTACTTTGCCAGCCTCAGCCATGGTAGAACTGTTGGTCTGGCCCAGTCAAAGTCTTTTCCCAGAAAATTTTGAGATTGGGTTTGAAAGTTAGAATTTTGAGAAAATGGATCTTGAGGTGATTTAGCTATTCCCTAACTCATTTACTTTGAGCTTTATACTTTCAAGTTTACTTTAAATCCAATGTTTTGTAAAAGGATGAGTCTGACTGCTTCCGCATTTCAGTCATGGGGTGTGAGATGAACAAACTCTTGAGGCTACAGACTTAGAAACTAATAAGAAAAACAACCATTATCACAGAGTAGACTGTGCTGGTGTAGACATATGGAAGTCCATTCATTTTTGTAGGCTCTTAGTAGCCCAGGGTGCCAAAGCATGAGCTTTTACTGCATGTTTTCCATTCAATCACACTATCTGCTTCTCTCATTACTTGGTTTAAATACAAACACTACTTCTGGATAACGTCAGTTATGTGGCTTTACCTGATAACAAACAGGCATGACGAGCTAACTACCTTGCCAGGCTGATATGGTTTTGGACACTTGAGTTTTTAAAAATGTTAATAGTTGGTGTGAATTGAATGCACAAATCAGCATCAAGATGGCTGTAAAAGGGAATTAAGTGTGTGCATTCACCTCATTGGAAAAGTTTGGTGTGGTGCAGTGAGTGCTGAGAGTACCTTATCCAGCCAAATGTAAACAACCAAGGAAGCCTTCCAAAAAGGAGACGTTCAAGATCTCTGGCTGCCTAAGGTATTTTTGAGAGGCCTATTGCCTCGGCATGCAAGAAACACTGATATAGCTGAGTTTTTGCAATGGGGCTAGTGTTTGAACAGGTTTTTTGGAGACTGCTCTCTTATATTAGGTAATTATATCATACAGAGGTTTAAGTTGGTAGAACAGTACTGTAGTCAGTAAAAGAAACACCAGGTGGAACACACTAGGAGACAATAATTACAGTTTCTGTAAGTGTGTACAGAAAGCTCTGTATTAACCCACCATGGCCTGACACCCAGAGGTGACTGGGTGCCTGCAGAATGGTGAGGATATCACCAAACACAGCAAAGGATCAGTGCTGGAGGTATCTATTTCTTTTATATAATTTGTCCCTTGGTTGTTTTTCTAGCAGTTGTTTCACTGCTATGATATATTTTGGAGCAGAAGTTTTTATTGCTCCATTAAGTTACAAGAACTTTATGTGGCTTAATCAAAAACTGCCTCACAGAGGAATATGTGAAGTACTGAGATTAATTCCTTTGTTTGAAGAAGTCATATATCTGCTGGTTTCTGTAGAAGACTAGCAGATCTAATCTGTAGAGAACCAATTGATGAACAGACGAAATTCCTTAGAATATCTCAAGTATTTGTGTTGAAGTAGAAACTTTGTATGCCAAAGGGAAGTTGAGGGAGATTGCGAAGAAATGCTTTCTCTGAGGCTGAGGAGAAAACTTACCATGCAAAATCTTTTCACAGCTTAAATTAAGACATTACATTTCTATTTCAGCCAGTCAAAATGGCTTAGGGTTTGTACTACTCTATTAACAACGCTGTGATGTTGTTGCTTGTGTCCAGTGGACATAGTATTATAATCTTCAATCTATTTCATTATCTTCAATGAACATGCTCAGAATCCTATCCAGAGGAGGTCTACATCAATGATGATGTTGTTTTGATGTTCTACTTGACATCTGTTTTTATAGTTGGTAACAGTTTTGTCAGAAATGTCTGAAACTGCCAATTAGGTGGAAAGACAATGTGTGAGCTAAAGGAAAATTACAGATTAATATTAATAGCATAGCATGGGAGCTGAAGTAATAGCACCAGCAGGAACAAAACTGTATTCTCCTCACACCTTTATTCTCATTGTTGACTGAGCAAGGAATTTCCTTCTGTTGACAGTGGCAGATTATCCCTTTGAGAACGGCAGCTTCAGATTTCTCTGTCCTATGTGAATGAATGCTTCATTTTAAATTTTATTGTGCCCTGGTACAACTAGAAATAAGGATAAGACTCTAAAGTGTGATCCTTACACACCCTTAACAAGAAGAGCATGCACCATATATCTTGCGTGTCATTTTATCTCTCATGCTGCCCTGTGTTCAGGAAGTGATTATGCTGAATCACATTTGCAGGTGTGCAAACATCTGTACTACAGGACTCATCTGTTTTGGGCTTTTTTTTTTATCTTCAGGTTCTAAGAACATGAGCCAGATTACAACAAATGGGGAAAATGAAGGAACTACCAAAATTATTGCACCTTCTCCAGTGAAAAGGTATGTGGACCCACAGCTTCCTTACAGCTTTTAAGACGTTGTACAATGCATTGGATAGAGGAACACGTTTAGTAATCGTTCGTATGAGTTAATCCTGCCCTTGAGTTCAGGACTATCTGATCTTCTGCTGACACAGGTCAGAGAGTGTTGCCAAGTAATTCATTTTATAAAACCCTGGTCTTCCAATCAATGCAGAACAGGGATTTCAGGCAACACGTGGTTTGAAAACCCATAAATCAGCACAAGTTAATGGGAAGGCAGACAGTCTCAAATTTAAATAGGAAAAAAACCAGGTAATGACCCAAAGGGCACTGGTCAGCATAGTCCTCTGAAGTCCTGTTAGGCTCTCCCCTGGGAACTGTGGGCTGGCTGTCAGAGCCCTCAGGGCATGGACCTTCTGTCTCTGAACAGGGCAAGCTTGGGGTGTGTGGGCAGGAAGGAGCTGGGCATAGGCTCTCTCCCAGCAGGTTTGTTAATCTTACAGTAATTACCCATTACACTGTTCAATTTGTTTGTTTTATTTTCAATAAAAATCAGGAGTGTTTGTCCCTGATCTGTAGGAGCAGTGAATTGCCAGGGCTCCTCTGGACTTGTGTGGTCTGCTGTGTCTAATTTATCAGTGCTGAAGTACACACCTCTGGTTATTAAGCATATTTGAAAGGAAGAACTAAGGCACATACTCAGAAAGGGATTTATATCCCCACCTCTAACTATAGGTGGAATTTTTGTGCCTGAATCAGAGAAAGAGTGATCTGACAAAAGAATGAGTCTAAAACATGGCACTTAACTTTTGTGTAGTTGCCTGGGTATCTGTCTCTGCATGCTTGGCAATCCTGACAGTTAGGTTTTTTTCTTAACTGCGTAACTCTTAAATGGACTTATCTATGCATTGAAGCTGTGGGCTTCACCTACTAGGTATCTGAACTGACTCTGAAAAAGGATTTAAAATATTTACTGCAAATACTTGGTGGATAGTGTTCTCTATTGCCTAATATTTAGAACAGCTGACTTCCAAAAGAAAAGCTGAGTTAAATTGCTTTCTCATTTTGAGGGAAATTGAATGCACTATTCTAATCCTTAGAAAATAATGCTAATCATGTGTTAAAAGAAAGTTTATGATTTTGCCACTTGGTCATGCTGAAGCTAAACCTTTAAGTAGAAAACAATACAGAGGTAAAAAAATGCATGAAGGGAGGGCACAAAGAGAACGGATTCAGGCTCTTTCCACTGGTGCTCAGTGACAGGACCAGGTGCCCACACACTAAAACACAGGAGGTTCCCTCTGAACTTCAGGAAACAATTTTTCCCTGTGCGGATGACTGAGCACTGGCACAGGTTGTGCAGAAATGTGGTGAAGTCTCCATCCTTGGAGATAATTCCACAGCTGTCTGGAAATAGAATCTGGGTCACCCTGCTGGAGCAGGCAGCTGGACCAGATGACACCCAGAGGACCCTGACAACCCCACCATTGTGCTGTTCTGTGATTTGTTAGGAGAGAGAAAGATACAAAGCAAAAGGTACCATTATTCCATAGTGCTGAGATCATAGTTTTGGGAGGCATGGTAGTCCTTCACTACAGAATTTTTAGCAATGAACTTAAAAAGAAATGGATAGGCAGGTTTTAGAGGAAGAACCAAAATAAGTGGCTCTCAATATGACAGCTTCAAGGTTTCTTGAGTTTAGTTTCTTACCTTGGCCGTTTAAAAGCAGTTCACAGACAGATTCTTATGATGTCATGTTTTAGACAGTGATAGTCACTTTCAGAAAAAAAAAAGCTGTTGGAAGTTGTTTTTCTATTTAGGATTTGATTTGTTTTTCTCTGTGTCTCTGTCTGCACATGTAAAACATCTTTTGAGTCTGCCAGGCTTTGTGTGTGTGAGAGGCAGCACACAAAATTTGTGTAGCATTTACAGTTTGTTAGTTTGCTCCATCCTGTGTAATTCTTGCATTAGTTGTAAGTGATGCTTGCAGAGCATCTTTCAGTACTGTTCACAAGCTGAGTTTTCATATTTAGCATCTCATTCACAGTTGAGATCTATAGTTAATCACTTCTGCATAAGCTGTATAAACTCAATTCATAAACCCCTCCAATGACAGTAATCTCACATGAAATTCAGATCCTAACCCTTTCAGATACTTTGAATGAACTCAGCACATTTTGCTTCTGCATTTCTGGAGATACTGCTGGTATTTGAAGAGCTGCCATGCTCTAGCTTTCTGTCTGTAAAGTGTGTGTCTGCTCCAAATGAATAATGATTTGGGAATTCAATGCAGTAAATTCACCTCCCAGGTACGTTTACTTTATCTTTTTAAGATTTGAAAACAGTATTCACATTTCTCTAAGTTCAGCCTAGGTATTGTTCAGTAGTTCAAGCTGTGCAAATCAATTCCTTTTTGCAATATGGGACAGATATGTATTTATCTGAGTTACTTGCTCAGTCTGTAGTAAGCACATATTTTTAAGTCTGGGAATAGATTGCATGCACCTATGAGTCAATAATTAATGGGTGCAGTATTAAGAAAATTATTTACCTGATAAGGTGTAATTTAATTTCTTTTCCTGCTGACTTACTGTAGCTTTGCATTTTGTTCACTCTCTGAGAATTAAATTATTAACTCAGTGACCTGTAGTAACCAAAGGCTGAGGTTAAAAGTGGATTAGTGAGTTAAGTATGCACGATTCCTTCATAAAGCTGAGTCTGTCACCTTCTGCTCTGGGAAAAGAACTCCCAGCTTATATCCTCTTCTCTGTAAGCAACTGTAAAGCTTTTATTTTTTCTGCTTGAATAGCATTTTATAACTATATGATGTAGTAATGATTGTATGGGGTTGCTGTCAGTAATACTTCTTGACGACCTGAGTGGAAATCAGTGTGGCTGCCTCGTTCTGTCTCAGGTGAACTGCTTGTCCATTCAGGAAGAGAGCTCTAGAGATGGTGCTGCAGGAAATGCTCTGCCCAGCCATTGGCAAGGACAGGGGAGTGCTTCAGCTAAAAGCCACTTCCCAGCATTTGAAGCTGCAATTATCTGGGAGCTTTAATGGGTCAGAAGCTGTAAAACCTGACACTGTGGGAGTGATAGGAATAAANGCCCTCCTGCCCCATCCCTTCTCAAGCCGGGTGACTGTGCTGGTACTTTGCCTTGCAGGAGTCAATGAAGTCAGCTCTTTCACAAAAACGTCTTTTTGGCAAAAATAAACCCAAGGCTTTACTGGGGAGGGTATGAGAAGGATATGCTACTCTGTGAACCTATGAACCTGTGATCTGTCATACTTTGAATAGTTTTCATCACCCCTGCTTTTGTTGCTCTCATTTTAAAGTAGGTACTGTACACCTGGAAAAATGGTAGAGAAATATGATAAGGATAATCTGAGGTATGTGGTGACTCCCATACTGGGAGAGATTAAGTAGTCTGCGGTTCTTTCACTTGGAAAAGAGATTAGACAGTTAAAAATGTGTAAAAAAATATTAAGGGGTGGAGTTTTTGATTAGGGAGCCATTGTTCATAGTTGTTTGTTTTTCTTTATTTCTTTCTATAATCATAGAAACAGTCAGGAACAAGGAATGGAAGTTTTGAACGAGGCAGAAGTTTTGAAATAAAATAAATAATTGTTTATGTCATAGTCAGATACTGGAACATACTCCTACCAGGCACTATTTATGACAGAAATTTAAAAATGTTCAAATGGTATTTAAGTAAATCAATGGAAGAAAGTTTCATTAAGAGCTATGTATAATAAAAAGGAGGTAAAGCCTCTGATTCAGTAATCTCTTAACTGCATATTATGGAAGTCTGTGAGATCATATTGTATGTTTGCCCTACTGTTAGACTTCTTGCCTAAGTACCTGTTCTTGTTTATTTGGAGACAGGATTGACTGTTCTTCTGACTCAGTGCTGCCACAATTATGAGCTTGCAGAGATTTTTTTTGTTTTCCTTTTTTTTTTTTTTCCCTTCGTCTTTCTCCCTACCCTTATGATTGCTCTTTTTAGGAGAGATTTTTCAACACAGCAGGTCTTTGCCCTCTTTCGCATAACAAATAAGAAACTGTATGCCAGGGTGGGTCTCTGTAATGAGTGTATGCCTTTAAAATTAAATTTTAAGGGGTCAGCATAAAAGAAAATGTGATCTATGTACAATAGGTTTAAAAAAAAAAAAATGTATATATCTGTACTCTTATTTAGTTTTAAAGAGATGAAAAAAGAAAACAGTCCAGAAACACAAAGAAGTAAAACAAGCGCTCCATGGGAGGAAAATGGCCCGCAGAGGTAAGGCACAACTTGATGTCTCAGGTATTGTGCAATGGTAAATATCATGCCACAGTGGTAGGTTGCAGGATATTAATATAATATATTGAGGTGTTATTCATAATCTATGTGTATTGCATCTAAGCAGATAGGTTCTTTCATGGATAAATAAACAGTCAAAAATTTGGAAGGTATGTGTAGGAGAATGTCAGCAGTGGATTTCTACAGAGATCTCTTCATAAACCTCTAATATTTAGTATAGTTGTCAAAGAACTTGAAAAAAGGTGATAGAGTTTAGCAATGATACGAGATTGTTTAGGATAGTGAGAAATTTGTCTGTGAAGAGTGGCAGAAAGACCCCTAAAGTGTGACTGATGGGTAAATCTTGTTGAGTTAAAAAATGTAAAGAGAGGTACATGACGACAAAAAAAAAAATACCCTAGATATCTGACTAATATGAAGTTCTGTGGAATTTTGATGGATAACAAAGAAAACATCAGCTGTGTAGCAGTCAGAAAAACAATTAGCATTTATTAGTAAAGCAAGAGAACAGCATTATGCCATTATATAACTTGGTGGGTCACATATGTGCTCCATGAATTTTGGAAGCAGTTCTGATGTCCTTATCTCAGGAAAAGAAATAGACTTTGAGAGGGGCAGCAAAGGTAATCAAAGATGTAAAAGGCTCTGCAGTAAATCTGTACAAGGAGCAAGGCATAGGCCAGACAGGACTCATCCTTCAGTCTGTAAAAGAGGCAATTTCAGGGGTGAATGTCTAGAAAATCACGAGTCATACTGAGAAAAGAGAAAGAGATTGGGACTGTATTTTTCCAGCAAAAGAACTGAGGATCTTCAGGTGAAGCTATTGAAGGTAGTTCAAAAGTGTTGAGAAAGGCAGTGAGTGGTGACTCACCATGAGTGGGAGACCTGTGGTCCTCCTCTTGCAAGGGGTGTTGTGAGCTGGTGAATTCCTGGGGGAAGCGGGTCAAGTCATGGAACAAAAATTCTGAAGGGCTTCTGAAGGCAGACGTGCAGCAGCTGGCTCAGCAAGCCCCCAGGACTGGGAATGGTGTGGGACTCAGGGAGCACTGGGAAGCTATATTCAGGGTTTTGCTTCCTGTCGCTGTTTGTTTACAGCTGCTGTTGGAAACAGGCTACTGAACCAGACAGCATGTAAAGTGTAATCCAGAATGGTCCTGCTTTTCTATAATGATTCAGATCAACACATGATGTGTCATTTGGGGCACCCTGATGATTTACCCCTTGTGCTCCTTCTGTAAACAGAGTAGTTTTCAGAGTAAGGACAGAGGAGTGAGCAAATATTCTTTGGTTTCACTGAGCAACCTTTCTTTGGTTATTTTTAGAGAAGTGGTGTCATCTTGTCACTTTATGGCTCCAATGTTTTAATGTCTCTCAGGGCAGCAGGAAGTTTAATCTTGCAGAAGCCAAAGAATGGTAGGATTGAGTTTTTGCAAATCTATTCATTCTAAAGCATTACGCAGTTTTAGACACACAAGCGGGCTGGATGTTGCAGAGAGGCTTTTACAGCTCCTAATAATAATTCTCAGTGAGATGAGCTGAGGGAACTTTTAACCTGTGCAGAGCAGTGCTGTAATCAGCTGTCTGAAGAAGTAGATGAAGAAGAATGGATTCAATTTGCAGGCCAGAGGCTTTTAGGAAAGCAGAAAGAAAGCTGGAGCTTGGAACACCTGCACACCATTAGCAGAGGTTTGCAAGGATGAACAAAAGCGAAATGGAGGTAGAATTGTTTCATGTTCCCAAGCATCAGCTCTGTGATGAAGACGTATGTCATGGCAGGAACATGGGAAGTTTTCAGTACTTACATCCACGGGAAACATGAAGAATGCCTAGCTCTGGGTTGGCTACGCCATACTAAAGCACAGAAATTTTACTATGGCAAAGGAATATGAATAAACTAAAATCTATATTTTGTAAGCTTAGAGTTGTTGGCTTGGCAGTGCTAAGAGGCCTCTCTCC
The DNA here is from genome assembly GCA_013397915.1 of Daphoenositta chrysoptera. Lineage (NCBI taxonomy): Eukaryota > Metazoa > Chordata > Aves > Passeriformes > Daphoenositta > Daphoenositta chrysoptera. Next base: position 64,362 of record VZRO01001648.1, on the reverse strand, counting down.
TACATTTTCAAGGTTTAGTGTAAAAAATGCATTGCTAGAAAGCAGTACCATCTGTATTTACATAGCACACACATTAAAACCCACAAAAGCATGTATAGCCAAATACTCACCTGTGCATGTGTGTGTGTGCATGAATATTTTCATTTTTGTAAGCTGAATCTCAGTTAGCTGGCCTAACTGTCCTGGAAATTTTAAAGCTGACTCTTTGCTCTTCCATTTTAACCTTAGTGGACTGTATAATTCTGCCAGTGACCGCAATAAATCACCAAAGTTTCCTTACTCTCGCCAAAGGAACCCATCCGGTGGCAGTGAGAATGAGTCTGGGCAGCCAGTTCGGAGGAGGTAAGAGCTTCAGGGCTAATTACTGTCAGCTTCTCAGTGTAGAAACCTGGGGTCCTGCATGCTCAGTGTTCAGCTCATGGAGGCACAGCTGGGTCCTGGGAAAGGGGTATTCCAGGGGCCAGTTGTTACTCAGAAAAAAACATCTGAGCAAGAATACCACAGCTATTTTCGGAAAGGAAGCTTTGGTCAGGTTGTTTGCTTGTGTGCTGTTGTGGGAAAATGATGTTAAAAATGGGAGAAGTTGCATTATTGACACGTGCAAGATTCCTTTAGTTACTGGAGCTCTTTGCCTGGTGAATGAAAGCACTGATGGATTTGTTTGCTTGACAATGAGCTTCCAATGCAGTGTTATAAATACATTTCTTTGCTTTAACTGCCCCAAGGATTAAACAAATGAACCATAAAGCTGTCTTCAACAGTCCCGTATGTGAACCACTTTGCATTAGAGAGGACACCAGCAAAAATACAACTATGTGACACTTTTAATTGGTACTAGCTGAATTGAGTGACTTAGAGGAATAAAACAGAGTGGATGGAGGTTCTGTGCTGTACGTCCTTGAGCATGTCCAGAAAACAAATTACAGGGGTCTGGACGCGCGGCGGCGTGAGGAACCAGCCCTCGCCCGGATTTTGAGGGTAGTTACCCTCTGCCGTCCCGTCCAGGTACTTGGGGTCCCAAGCGCCACCGGGAACAGCCGAACCGGCAGAGCCTCTGGCTTAGCAGTAGCCGCTACAGCCAGGGAAGAGGATTCCCAGCCAGAGAAGGGTGGCAGAGCGCGTCGAGAAGAAGCATAGGCACAAGGGAGGACACGGACCCGGCGTGGCTCGTACGGAGATGTTTATTCCGTGGAGTCAGGCACTGAATCCCAGAGCCAAGAGAGCGAGTCTGGGGCTGCACAGGTCTTTTAAGGGGGGGAGGAACAAGGGGCGGATACATCTGAGGGCCAACAGGAACATAACACGTTAACAGTCAATCACAAGGGAGTGGGCGGAGTGGGTACAGCAACCTGATCTGAGAATGAGCTGGAAAGCTCTCGAGAACAGAGAACAGGAGGAGACCGAACCAATTAACAGGGTGGGGGAAACAGACCAAACCATACAAAATACATTAAAACATAAAGATTAAACCATATAAAATAAATAAAATATAAAAACTGGTCCGCGCACTGCAACACAGGGGCAGCTCTGAAGCCATAGAGTATTGAGAGACTGTGTGTTACCTGGGATGATTTTTCCTGCTGAGAAGCTGCTTTCATCTCTGGGGCACCCTGCCTGCTACTGTGATCTATTACAAAGTATAACCAAACACAGATACCGTGCCATATTCATTGCAGTCTTCTAAAACTGCCTTAGGAGCCAGCACATGAGAGCTACATCTCTTTCTGACAGCTCTGAAATAACTACCTGTTTGGCCTTCAGAGCCAGAGGTTGCAAAGGCGTCTCTGACAATGCAGCTATATTGATGAGGAAATGTATTTTGATGTGGAGCTTTTATCCTTGTGAGATTTGTGAACTGTTTCAGACCTTTTATCTGTCATTAGCTCTCTGGGACAGGAGAGAAGAAACTCACCCATGGTGCATGCTTAGTGACCTCAAATAAATCATCGTAACTCTCTCTCGGGCAATGGAGTTATGTTTATTTGCTCTGTTGGGTAGAGCCCTCATAGGTGTTAACAGCAATGTGTTTCCTGAATGGAAACACTTTTTTTTTTTGGTCGTGTTTTAACCTCAGCCCAGCCCCAGGCAGTCCCTCACTCCCCCAACAGTAGGATCAGGGAGAGAATCAGAAAGGTAAGATGTAGAAAACTTGTGGGTTGAGAAACAGTTAAATAGGGAAAGCAAAAGCTGTGCACACAAGCAAAGCAAAATATGGAATGAATTCCCTGCTTCCCATGGTTAGGCAGGTGTTCAGCCATCTCCAGCAAAGCAAGGCCCAATCACACTAATGGTGACTTGGGAGGACAAACACCATCAGTCCAAACGTCCCATCCTTCCTCCTTCTTCCCCAGCTTTATGCACTGAGCCTGATGTCACAAGGTCTGGAATATCCCTTTGGTCAGTTGAGGTAATCTGTCCTGGCTGTGTCCCCTCCCAACCTCCCACATACCCCCAGTCTGCTCCCCAGTGTGGCCTTGGCTCAGTGCAGTCCCTGCTCAGCAATAACAAAAACATGTCTATGTTAGCAACCCTGTGTTCAACACAATCCCAAAACACAGCCCCGTACCTGCCACTGTGAAGAAAACTAGCTCTACTGCAGACAAACCCAGCACAGGTTTCCTGATGCATTGCTTAGCTTAGTTGGCAGAAGGACTTGTTTGGCTTTGTAAAAACAAGAGACTAGAGATGTGCAATGCAGAGCTCTCTCATATCAAGAAAAGAAAAGTGTTTGTGCATTGTACAGTAGGAAATTGTTTTTATCATCTGGGATTTGCATTGGGCTGATCTAGTCAGTGGACAGACAGTCATGCCAAAAGCAAGTTTTCTCTTGGGCTACCACATGAACAAAATGTTTTTATAAGTCGTATCTCATATGTGAAACTGTAAAGACTGACAATAGTGGGTAGATTCTAACTTAATTATGCCTTCCTGAGTCTTGGTTTCATTCATGCACTTTCCTTTTCCAAATGTTAATAACAATAGCTGTGTTGTTTATGCACTCTTTACTGGAGTTAAGACGAAACTACCAGGCTCTGCTATGTTGCAAACAGTAGGACATTCTAAAGGCCAGCACGCTATGCTTAATTTTGCAAGCCAGGGGTTTGCAATGAGAGCTTGAATGGAATCATGCCTTCAAAACTTACTGTAAAGATGTCCTGAAATGTTTAAAACAAACACATGCCCTATTTTCTCTACCTGAGATCATATTGAAAAAAAAAAAATCATCAAAAAACTAAAACACTTTGTAAAGTTTTAGGGGTTTTTTCTGGGTAGTTTTGTGTGTTTGTATTAAGTGACTCTAATATATTTCATTAAAACTTCCTTAATGTCACAGGAAAAATCAAAACAGTGGTGAAGATTCAGATTTAAAGCAAAGGAGAAGGTAAATATATGATCTATAGCAGCTATGAAATGATACTGGTCATATTTTGGTTCACTACATCCCCTCCTTTCCTTCCTTCTCCCTCATCTTGTTAAATGAATAAAAGGCTTGTTATGTTATGGCCATTTAATTTTTTATTTCTTGTCTTTTGTTAAAATGCTGTGTGGCACAGCCTCATCACAGCCCGGAGTCCTGCAGCACATTGTTACTACCCCATGTTAGAAGCAGCTTATGAAAGTTTCCTAAGGGCTTTTCTGCAACTTGAAATTCATTTCCAGAGGTTTTAGCTTTTGGAGTTTGAATCTGCAGATTTGTTTTTACTTCTCCAGCCTCCCTACTCACTTCTAATTAATCTGTTTTGCAAGTAAGTGTGCTGTTATCTGAGATTAATCGTGTCCTGCAAGAGGTAAGTGCAAAGGCACTTGATGTCCTGATGGTCCTCTTGCTGTCTGGCACATTTTTTGTTGACTTTTACTTAAGCTTCTTCCCTCTGTCCCCATCTCCTATTTCACACTTGACTAGTTGTCACAGTTCAAATAAAATGCAGGTGTGAATTTGGGTGTGCCCTTCAACACCTTAAGCTTTTGACAGATTTTTGCCACATCTGACTGTCATGACTCTGTTCAGTGCTTCTCCTCGCTCCTGTGCTCCTGCTTGCACTGCTGGAATGAGGAGACAGTGTAGTGCATTTCAATGTCAGAGGCTCCTGGAGCATGGGAAGGAGAGGAGGCACTCCCAGGATCTGAACCACTCCTGCAGCACGGGAAAGGAGCTCTGGCAGAGATACAAACATCTCGGGGACAATCGCAGGAAGCCAGAGAAAGTGCTGACATACTTTGTACTTATTATAAGATAACAGAATATTTTTGGAAGGATGTTAGCATTACAAGCTGCCAGTGGTAGTCCTGTGATAGATGTTCAGCACATAAAACTGAGAAGATGTAGTTAGGCATCTCAGGTGGAAAGCCTCAGTGCTCAGAAGGGACCTCTTCCCAAAGGCTGTGCACAGGTTTGTTATTGTACTTTTCAAAATACCTTCTCCACTTCCTCGCAATTTGGCTATTCTCCTCTCATATTAATCAGAAAAAGACTGTGCCAGGATGTGAGCTTTCCTCAGCCCTCCAAGCCCTCTTCTAGACAGTATTTGTTGTGTCTCTTGTAAAACTGACTATGACTGCTTTCCTGCTCCTTGTGCCAGACCATATAGGTATTCTACCTGCAAAATATCAATTATGTTGTATGATGAGGAAAACAGGGGAATAAAGGACAAAAGGTACCCTATAATTGTCAGGATGATCTCATGTGTTCTTACACCTTATTTAGGAAACTATCTCTTTTTTCCCCCCATTTTTGGTAATTTATTTATTTCAGTAAAAGCTGATATTTAATATTCAGTGAAAGATAATATTCTGACAACAAGCATGAGCAGCTGCTACTCAACTGACAGCTCAGCAGCCCTTCTGTGTCCCCACAAGTGCTTTCCTGACAGGGAACACAAGGTAATTTGATGTGCAGTATCCAAAAAATGGATCAGATTTCCATTCCTGAAAAGTTAGAGAAAGGCTTATCCTGAATTTGATCAAATCGGATGTTTTATCTTGTACTTTGCCTGCAATGCTGTGATTTTTGGCTGTTTTGGTACCTTATGAGATAAATTACTTAAATCACAGTAAGAAAATTCTTGTCATAGTGAAAAATGTAGAAGAAAAGAGTCATGCTAGCGACCTGGAAATGTGTAAGAACAGTGTTGCTCAAATGACTTCCTAATGTTGATGTTAGTGGAATATTTGTTAAACATCTGATAAGACCGGGGTAGGGAAAGGTATATTTTTGGCTGTGTAAGGTCTGCTGCAGTTCTAGAGCATTTATTGTTCTTGACTCTTCCATTGTTCTTCAGTGCATCTTTTTGAGACCACCTTTTAATCTTTCTCCTTCCTTTGGGGTTACAATTTTCAATAGTAATACACGTATTTTTTATCCTCACTTTGAGCTTCACCCAGAAAGGTGTATTTTTAGCTGGCAACCTGGATATCCTGGCTTTAAGTTATGAACATGAAGTTTGGGGATGGCCAGAGGCTTCTTCTCTGGGGGAAATTTGACTTAGCCAAATTTGTTCCCTTCAGGCAAACTGGGTTGAATTGATTTTCCTAGACTTAACTGTCATGTTATTCTAAAACATATTTGTTTGAATGGGAGCTATTTGAGCTAATGATTTCCTAATTTAGGAGTGGAAAATAGACTCCATAGACTGAGGCATTTAAAAGCTCAGCAATTTGATGAAGGCAACCATAATTCACTGGTATTATGGAGAATTTCATGAGGCTCTCAGGTGTGTCAGAATGACATCAGTAAAAGTTTCCTGGTTATACCGTTCTAGTCCTCTAGAAAGCAGAGTGATGTGTCCATCACCAGATAGAGCAGATCCATACAGCACCTGTTCTGTTCCCTAGGAACAATCTTCTCTCATCCTGTTTGGGCTCTTCCTCCTAAACCATTAGAACATGCAGTGAGCAGGTGCTAGTCAGCAACTTCCTACCTTGTCATGAAATGCTTCCCCTTACCTGTTACTTACACCTAAGGAACTGCTTCCTCTCCTTGGCTTGAGGTTTAGTTTAACAAATCTGTCCTCTTACAAATGTCAGCTATAAAAAACGCAAAAGAAAAGCCAGGAGGCATAAGAAAATATGTATCTCTACCAGCATCATCAGGAATTATTCCCTTACAGTTCCTATGTCAAGGCCAGAGACCTCAGAAGAAAAGTTCTGTTTTCCATTGCAGCAAAACTATCACCGATTCTAACTCCAGAGAGCCTAAATCCTTGTAGACCAGCTCCTGTTAATATCAGTCAGACTTCTGCATTAATCACCTGGGCTGTCAGTACAGCAGAGAAAGACGTCTGTGGGGGCATTAATGAAATCACGGAAATGTTCAGGTTGGGAAGAACCTTTTTCAGATCATCAAATCCAACCATTCCAAGACCATCTTCACACTAAAGAATGAACGATGCAAATCAGGTTTTGATGAGAGTGCCAGTCTTTAGGACCTAGCTGTCACCAAAACTACGGGAAAAACAAAAACCCTCTAAGCAATATATTTGAAGTGATAGAGAATCAGGCATTACTTTATTTCTCACCAGGATGTGCCATGGAAAATATTCCATACATACATAAGTTTTACTGGATTTTTCCCAAACTCTTTGCAGTCCAAAACCCACAGAAAGCCATTGGTTTACTGTTCATTGGTCCCAAGTTGCATAGTTCTTAGTATTTGGTTTCCTATTGAATCCGAATTTCTTCGCCTCTGATGTTAATTAGGTCCTTGCTCCTTGATTTCCTTGTCAGTCTTTTCCGGACCAGGTGTCTCCAGCCATGCCAGGGGCAGTGTCTAGGGTAGATATTTGTTCGTTAATGTTTGCTAATGGCTGTTGATATTCTGCTGCTGGTCGTTATCTTTTTGGGTATCTTTAGGGCTACTCCCAGTCTGTTGAGACGTTAAGCTCATCTCCGTTGAGTGTTGCAACATCCCCCTAAAAAAACCTTAAAATTCCTTTCCCCAAGGCAAAGGCAAACCAAGCCTGACTAGAGAAAGAAAATAAAAAAGTTTTAAAAGTTATATTATTTCGAACATAGCCAGTGGTACAGTGACAGAGTCCTGGTTTCTAGGGCCAAAGCCCTGACAGTTAGTCTTTTTCCATAAAGAGCAGCAGAATCCCAGTGTTACTGGTATTTCTTCCATGCTGCCTAACATTCCCTTCAGACAAGCTGGGTTGAGCTAATTTTCCTAGATTTTAATTGTCCTGTTACTCTAGGACATTTTTGTTTGAACGGGAGATGAGATATTTGAGCTAATGATTTCCTAATTTAGGAGAGAAAGAACATTCTCCACAGATGAGGACTTATGAACTTATAGGATGGAAGTGGAGGCGAATAGAAAATACAGATCTGTGAGCATTTTGTTTTGCCTGCAAACCCAGAATTCTGTATCATTTCTGTTGGGTGTGCCACAATGTGCAACAAATAAAGGGCCAGAATACATGCAGATTAGAGATGATACATTTCACACCTCCAAGAAACATATCGATGTGGCATACACAAAAAGAATCCTAAATGATAAAATAAAATAAATTTTAAAAAATAAAACAAAGGAAACAGTGAAATTAATCAAAATGAAAACAGCACTCATCTGATACTACACTGTGGGTGCACTACTTTTGAAGCAATTCTTCCTAATCAATTAATGATAAAAAGATAATATGACTTGCAGGTGTAGGCAAGCCCTCCAGAGTCTTTTAATTCTGATTTTCTGAGTGATGTCTTTGCAGTGTTGTTCTTTCCTCGTTCAGCACTGAAATAATTTTGGTGTTAGTAGATAAATTAATCTTGAGATGCTGCTTTTCTCTTCTCCAGGTCACGGTCCCGCTGTAACACCAGCAGTGGCAGTGAATCCGAAAATTCCAACAGAGAGCATCGGAAGAAGAGAAACAGGTGACAACCCATTAAATATTTTAGACAGGGAGACATGAAACAGACAAATGGAGATGGACTTTTTTCAGATAAACCTAGTAAGAAGGGATCTAACATGTTTTATGTGTATAGAGACCTCCTGAGGCAGCATAAGACTCTTTTCTGAAGCTGAGTGATAATTGCTAGAATATTACAGTTGTATGCAATGAATGCCTGCCCTCCTGTTTCTTGGGAAGAGCTCAGTAATGAACCACAAGATCAAATATGGGACATACTTACAAAGGACTTGCAATATAAATGCAAATAAAGTGGATAACACCTTGATAACGATATTCTCAGCATATACTTCAATACCTCACAAATTCAAGTACAAATTTTTTCAAGCAGAATATAAGCTTTTGGGAAATAAAAACATTTTTAATGGTTATGAATGTCAATGTTTTTTTAAATCAATGCATTTAATTGTATAACTATTTTGTTTTCTAGAAGGTCAGGTGTGGGCCCAAACCCAAAACATGTACAGCATCCAGTTTTAATAGGATAGTAGTAGTTCATATCAAGTGATGCTAATAAGTCCTGTATTATATATCCTATTTTTCTTGTTGCTGGTATGAAAAAGATGGCATAACTACTGATTTCCTATGAATTCCCTTTAAAGCTGTGTCTTTTATGTTGCACTGGAGATAACAGCATCCATATATAATTCAATAGTATTAAAATATATTCAAAAATATTTCTGAAAATATGTTTTTAAAAGCACATAGAATTTCCTCATATTGCATAAACACAGTGCAAGAGAAATGTAACTGGTCAAAAGAGGAACTGCTTTAAGGCAAATTTTCTAAGTTGCTGTCTGCATGAGCTGCCATCATTTCTTCATGTCTTATATGCAGTACTCAGAATGATAAATGATTTCCAGATCTCTGGAAGCTCTTAGAAATAATTGTCCACACAGGCTAGATAGTGCTGCAGGAGTATGCAGTGTAGTTACACTTCAAGCATGACTTGCAGAAGTTAGAGAAATGTTAAAAGATCATTGTGACACTCACATGGAATGGTATAAAGCATATCTGAGGCATAAGATTTCTTTGAAGCTTACCTAAAGTAGGAAGAGCACAGTCTTGTAAGGTACTTGGCTAACAATAACCTAGTGTGCACGGAAGGTTTGTTTTCCAGCTAAAGTTTAAATGACATGCTGAGTGTAGTTTCAGTGATCAGCAGTAAATGGTATTTTGTATCCTTTTCTCCTAGAACACTCTCACCAGGTTTTTTTTCCTCCTGCGAAATTCCTTGTGCAGGGAGCTCCACAAGCAAATGAAAGAAATTAGAGACTGACCACAAGAATGTTTTTAAGAACTCCTGGCAATATAAAGACTGAATTGTAAGAAGGAATAAGTACTGCTTATCATTTTTTGAAGAATAAAAGGGCCTTTACCAACCCTTCCTCACTTCATGGAAAAAAAATTAAAATAAAAAGAAAAAAATAATTTTTTTGGGTTGTTTCTAAGTTTTTCAGATTTTCAGAAATCTAAGATACAGCAAAAATGTTAATGTTTCAGCATCCCTTTTTCTTAGGTGATCATTTGAAATCCTACCAGATAAAAAATCATTATCAGTCTTAGATCGAACAAGTACTAAATGAGCTGGAAGTCTAAGACTTGTTCCTTGTGAGCAGGTGTAGGAAAACAACCAGTCATAATGAATTTCTGTGTTTTGTTAGCAGCCACAGCAGGAACATAACAAGCTGAAAGGTCAGAGGCACTGAGTAGCTTTCCTGTTATCAGAGCTGAGCCAGCCCCAGCAGGGTTAAATAGGACATTATAATGAGGCTTGCAACTGCTGTTGCTCAAGTTTATGCTGTTACATAGACTAACATAATTTATTTTCCAGTACAATAATCAGGTCCCTGACACAAGCAGAAACAAAATTGTTTTATTTTATTGGAATAAAATGAGTGAATATTCACATTAACCAAAGAAATCTGCTTCTGATCATAGTAGAGTAGCATATATTGTTCACATTACAAGAGATCACTGTGAACTATTTGCCAGAAGAAAACAAATTATTGGAGAAAACCAGATGTAGATGAGAAAAACCCAGAAATGTAGATGAGAGCTTCTGAAGGTAAAACACTAGAAAAATCTTAGGGAAAATCTTTTTACCTGATCTCAGTCTTTGAGGTTTCACACGATCATATGAATGTTTTCTCCTAAGCAGATGTTCATATGAAAGTGAAGAAGAACCCATGACATATTTCAATCACAGAAGAAATGTATTTGCTTTCTTAATCCTGTGGTCCAAATTTATTGTGTAGACAAAAATATATTAAAGGAGCAGACAGTGTATACTGAAGCATAGTTTCCTTCCTGTCTACACTTAGAAGATCCATCTGATTAGAATCAGAGAGTGACTGAATGGCCGAGGCTGTCAGCTGGTCCAGTCACTGCTCCAGCAGGGCCACCAAGAGCTGGTAGCCCAGGATCAACCCCATACAGCTTTTCAGTATCTCCAAGGATGGAGATGCCACCACCTCTCTGGGCAACGTGTGCCAGGGCTCAGTGAAAAAAATGAAAGGAAAACTGTACTGGGCTTTCAGTACAAGGCCAACAGTTTTTATTCAAAAGTACCGTTAAATAGAAATTTAGGACTTGAGTAAAACTTCTTTCAGCTCTTTTTTTTTTTCCCCTGTCATTTCTGTCACCCAAAAGCTAAAATATTTGCCCCAAAATTATTAGAATTTGAACACTGCATTTAAATAATGTATTTCATGTAGAGATTGCAGTACCTTGGTCATCTTTTACCTTAACTTTAAGCATAGCACTTTTCTTTGCAGCTGCAAAATGCATGTTTTGTTTCTTCATGTCTCCATCTAGTAGAGTTCTGCTGTGGCGCAACAGGACTTTGAGTGTGCTGACACTGCTTGTTTTAATAGCTGCAATGCTACTTTATATATTCAGATTTTCGGTATTTTTGTGCAAGTCACTGCCATGTGTGGGAGGCAGTTGGTGGTGTCTATACCGTATGGGATGATTGCTGTTTGCACAAATTGGATTATTTGGGATGAAAATCACAACTCATTACTTGTTGCTGTGTGAGTTCTTCTACTAAATCCTTAGATACAAATTTATGTTAATACCTGTCAGCAGATTACAGAATTAAAAAGATTTGCTTAGAAATCAAAACCTGAGGTTGCAGTCTTCTCCAGATGCTTCGTACCATTTGGAAGAGTTGTGGCTGTTTACAGTAGTTAGGGATCCAGCTCAAAATTCATTATGCATGTGAGAGAAGATCTGATCAAAGGACAAGCAGAAGCCTTTGTAGCTGGTTTAGCCTGAAACAGTTCAAAAGTCAAAGAGAAAAGTACGTCTGAAGTGAGGAGCAACAACAACATACTTTGCATTGCCTGCATTTCCAGTGTAATCCCTTTATCTCTGTTGGCTTCTTTGTTTTACCTGTCAGTCTTCCCCTCTGGCCTCTCCACTATGCCAGTCATACCATCCGATCAGGCAATCCACACTCAGGTGATATTTTCCAGAGATGTTTTGAAATCTCTGCTGAATTTTAAATTCACTGCTGTGACCAAGCATATCCATTTGCTCCACCACCTTAGCACTTCATCCCAGCAGTGATACATGCAGCCCCGAAACTGTGGGAAGCATCTGTGGAACTTAGGTCAAACACTGCCTTGCTGCCTGGATGGTTGTGGCATTGTGGAATAAAATGTGCTGGGTTGATAGGATTTTGACACTTGGCTCAATCTGTATTGCATTCCAATAATGAATTCTTGGAATTTAAAGAAACCAAATTAAAAAAAGAAGAAATAAAAGGCATAGCATGTCATTTAGATGCACACAAACCATGACAGGGAGCAAAGCCTCAGGGGATGGTGCAGAAGGAGTGCCATGGAGATCTGCATACATCCTGAGCTTTGTTGCAGGTTAGGATGAAGGGACCACTTCTTTTGAGTGGGGACTCACCAAGGGGATTTTTCCCTGGATCCTAGGAAGGTGCATGTTGCAGTAAAGTACTTGTGAAAGTTGTAGTAGTAGAACCTTATATCATGATGTGGGTCTCCCATTCGCTGCAGATGAGGTAGACAGGAATATGTGAACAGGGAAAAAAAATCCAGGTGTTTGGCTTTGGCGGGGAAGAAGAATTCAAGTTGTGGACATGGATTGTTACATTTTTGGCTCATGCAGTTTGTAAATAAATCGGCGGGTTTTCTTTTATATAGTTCTTACTTTAGTTTAGGAGCATTAGTTAAAATGTGGCAAGATGAAAGTTTAAGTACAGCATTGCAGGAGCTGGATTTTTGTGGGGGAAAATAAAAATACCCCATTGCTTCTCAGAGCATCCTGCATCAGAGCCCTCAGACCAAACTGGTGCTTCCTTTGCAGATTACGGCAGGAGAATGATATGGTTGACTCGGCCCCTCAGTGGGAAGCTGTGCTGCGGCGGCAGAAGGGGAAAACCCAGGCAGATCCAAACTATCGGCGATCCAGGCACAGATCTCGATCGTATGTAATCCTCGCACCCTTTGATGTGTAAATAAAGGCTGTTGAATAATGTTAAAAAGCAGGAGGAGTATCCCCAGTGTGGTGGTGGCCCTCAGCTGCTGAGGAGCAGAGATTTCCACGTGGCATGCTCCCGCATTAGCAGGTCTGTCTTTGTGGTCAAACTGCCTTTGTTTTGTGATTTGAATTTTAAGGCACAAATAACGCAGAGAGAGCTTTGTAACAAAGCTGCTGAGGAACTCTGTCCACCACCTGGGAAGAAGTTCCTGGATGGTTCTGCAGCTCATTGAACATTAGTTCTGTATTGAATTCAGTTATTCCTCTTTTCTGGGCAGCAAGTCTGTGGAAGAACTCAGATTTTATGTGATAGATATTTTTATGACATACATGCATACTAGTTTAATCATATAATATCTGCAGTGGTGTTTCAGATGAGAGCAGCTGCTCATGTTTCCATGTCAAATTATCCCCAACAAGCAGCAGTCAGTGATATATTGCATCCCAATGTCAGGATTTCCATGATGGAGCCATACTGCCAGGCACTGCTGCTCCTGCTGACAGTTTGTTCCAACATGGTAAAGTTATCAGCTCTTGAAATTAATTTTCTCAAGCTAATGAAAATGTTGTTTTCCTTTAATTTACGTTTTTCTTCTAATGGCATGGTTTTGGGCCACAGACACACTATTTGGTATCACTGAAACCACTGAAATTTCCAGCATTAAAATCCACTTGAGTTCTGTTCTCAGTTGCCCATGTGGCTAGAACTCATTGCTGTCTCCAGTTTCATAGTGCAGAATTTTAATTCTTTATGAGGAATAGAATTTGCCTTTAAAGGTCCAAATACTGGAATTTCTACTTTAACAGGCTTTGTACAGACTTGTTCACTTTCAGCTGCACAAGAATCATGTGTTATTAGGTGTAACTGTACAATGATATATTACTAAAAATCAGGAATATTAAAGCTCACTTGCATGGAATCCAGAAAATACAGTTGATTAAATTTGATTACTATTTGTTTTATTATATACAGAAAATGCTGTAAACTAGGAAATGTGCTCAGTTAGTAATGGGTAGATTAAATTTGTAGCCAAGTTTTATTTTTTACCCACAGGCCAGGTAAATCTCATTGTTTGGACAGCATGGATTCCCTCTTGTGGTTAACTTAACTTATGAAATGTCTCTGATTTTTCAGCACAGTGACATTCTGAGTTATATTTCATTTAAACTACTATTAGCAAAAAGCCATAAATGTGAAGCACCTTACTTAACAAGCAAAGGTCCTAGAAGAAGCAAAGAAATGAGGAAATCCTGAAGATTTTGGAAGGCTTCACATTTCCTTTTGCTATTGTTTCAGTTATTCATGTGTTTCCCCTTTTTATCACACTCTCTAGTTAAAAAAACCCCACAATACAAAGAAACTCCACAATGAAATAAACCCAAACCTCCTAAGTATGGTAGAGATCCTTCACATATGCAAGTAGGAACTGAAAAAATAAAATGGGAACTTCTTTCAAAGCATTTTGAAAAAAAATTAGTAAAAGGCACTTAACTGCTAACCTGTAGTACATTATAAGAGAATTTATTTAATTTAGTTCGGCTCAGCTGTTTATTTACTTGACTGGATACAGGTCAGAGGAAAAGGAAACATAATTCCATAGTATATGGTTGTTTTGGTTTTAAATGTTGCCATATGGCCATTTAAAAACTGATACAAAACCTTAAATTTAGTAGAACAGGTAATTATTTCACAGTAAGTCCATTACTGCACTTATTGTATCTAGAGCTTCCCTTTGGATACAGGAAGTAGTGGCTGAAATTGTTTGTTACTGTGCCTGGTACAGTGCATTTCATTTGTTTGATAATAAGTAATATTAATCATTCGTGGTGGCAAAGTGGTGTCTCCTTGGTCTTGGGAATAAAAGTGTTTGACAGGAATTTGACCTTTCTTTCTCCTCAAGGAGTCAGAAAATGCAGAGACCTCTCAATTCTCGTTCCACAGGGTTTATTTTCAATTCATGTAAAACATCTGTGTAGCCAAATGGCTTTTTCTAATTAAGAAGAATGGCCATAAAATTCCATGGCTATTTAAATTTATCATTTGTGACTCAAACTGAACTATTAATAAGGGTGCAGATGCAGGCACAAAAAATAACGTAGACCTTATTAATGTGTAGAGCTGTCCCAGCTTGTGCAAACAAAAGAAAAAATAAACAAAATTATCCCATGAGATTCATCCCTTACTGGGAATTCCCATTAGGTTTCCTGTGCATTAGTGAAACTGATTAGCATACAAATTGTCCAGAAGGTATTGATTCAGATACTGAGATGGGACAATCTGAGTCCTATGTATCAAAACTGTGACTTCTAAAATAATTCACAGTAAGAAGATGAAAACAAAGTGAAAGGGGGATTGTGATCTGGCCTTAAAGATTTAACAGAAGAATTGCTTTGTTGTGGGCTGTTAAGAACCATACAAACATGAATTTCCTATGCAGTATATGCAATACGAACATTTCGTCTTACATTTCACTTTTTTTTTGGTAAGCTTTCCATCATTTTGCTTTCAAAGGGAGCAGGAACAGGCCTTTGGAAAGAAAATGCTTCAATTAAGTTACCTTATCTGTATCATATTTCTTTATATCCTTTGGTGGGAAGCTAACCTGAATAAATGCTGTAAGGTTATCCCAGTATGGTAACACTTCTTAAACAGATGGAAAGTAATTGCAGGATGTGAAGTCTAAAGGAAGTTTGCTCTGAGGAATCATTGTATTTAGACTTTCTTTTCTTTTTTTTCCCTGGGATGCCATACTGCTTAACTGGTATTGTACAGCGAAGTTTTTATTATTAGTGTAATTGCAGGGATGGAAAGAGGGAAAATGGCAGAGATCACAGAGAAAAATACTGGAGCTGGTCACAGAAAGCAGGAAGCACACTTCCTAGAAAGTGGAGAAGAGAAGATGTCTTCTTATTTAACCACTCTCTTTCCATGCTGCCCCACAAATTAATATTTCTTACTGTCAGTAAGGCTTCACATGATGCTTGGTGATACTTGAGACTTAAGACCAGGTCCTGAACTGCTGTATTTCCATGAATAGGTAAAAGCCATGAGCTGATCAAATGGGTCAGTGGTGTGCACAATACCCTGCTTTGTGAGGATTCTGGGTTAGGGAGCGACCCTGGGGCTTCACTTCCTCGGGCAAACTAGTGCTTGTAAGCATTACAAAGGCTCCCTGGAGAAGCTGGCATTTTGCAGGGAGCCTTCACATCCCCCACTGCCTGATTATTCAGCCTCAGAAGAGGATGCCTGTCTTTCCAGCCCCAGGGTGAATGCAGGGTTTGCAGCTGCTATTTTGCGAACAGGAAGCTTCATGGGAGCGGAAATCAGTTTGAAACTGAGGCATAAAAAAGGCTGTTAAATGCCACGGCCTTTACTGCATCAGACAGTTAAAAGCAGTGTGGACAGATGTAATAAATAGAAGTAAATGCAAAAGGGAGAAGGAGAGATAGAAGTGAAAATCAGAGAAAACGAAATGCATTATAATAAACAGAAACACACAAAGCCTTAAAAGGCTCTGAGCATGGAGAAAAATGGACTGTAAACCGCTAGTGCCGTAGCTGTTGCCATCACGAGAACCCGAGGAGCTGGAAGGGACAGCAGTTTGTCAAGGATGAGAATCATCCTGCCTGGAAAGCCTTGGAGCCTGAGGAGGTTATGGATTAGTTCATTTTAGCCCTACTAGGGAAACACAAATGCTAGGTTGTTTTTCACCTTTTGGTCTTTCTCTGGTTTTTATAAACCAGTCAGCTAGTATCTCCTAGTACTTCTGCTCATCCCAAAATATTCTGCCTTTACATCAGCTGTATAGTGTTTACTGCAATATAGATGTCTCTGAACATTATTCCTAGCTGAAGTCTGGAAATAAGCCAAACATGGTAATGGTGAAATAAGAAAACAGTTGAACTGTTCATGGTAGAGTGTAGTTTGGAATTATTTCTGATACATCTCTGTCTCTGGACAGGGGAGAGCCCATTCAGAGGTGCAAAAACGCAGATCTCTGCAGTCCTTGATTTCCAGCTAAATTTGGATTAAATATCTCGTAAAGCATCTTTGAATATGATAAACCTTTTTGTTTAACGGGAAAAAAGATCAGGCTGTATGACCTGATGATGTAAGACCTAATATTTGAGAAACAGTGGGAATATTTATGTGTGCTGCATGTGTCTAAAAGTTGCATCCCTCACATCTTAGATGGTGTGGAACAGTCTAGCTGTTGACACTGAGCTTATATAATGACAATGAAAAGAGTTATCTGATCTCTCCTTGCAAATGTAGTCCCTGCCATTGTCTAAAATCTTTGCTTAATCTATTACTCTGAATGGGTTTGGGTGAATTCTAGGTGCAGCTTTGCCAGCAGCGGTGGTTTGCACTAACCTTGTGTCATGGGTTGGAGCTAAATTGATTGATAGTTTACCAATCCAATTATGCTTTTCAAATTTGCAAATTTAAACCTGCGAGAGGCATGGGAACTTCCTCTTTGAATCCAGCCTCCTGCGGGAAGGGGGAAGGGGGTGGGGGATGGCTCCGGGCCCGGCCCTGGGGCCCCAGGCCGAGCCTCCCCTCCCCCGGTGCCAGGGCACGGGTCCCTGGCATTCTGTGGGGGCCCCGTCCCCCTCAAAGCCACAGGCAGCTGAAGAGCACTTGTGGGCTGCACGGCCGAGACCACCAGAGTGGCTTCCAAGACCAGGGAGGGGCTTCCCCCACCCCCACTCCACCTTGGCCCCGCGCAAACACGGCGGGAGCTGATTTTCAGTTTTCTCAGACTGAGGAAACTATCAAGCAACTGGCAGCATCGAAGGAGAAGGGCTTTTCCTTCAATGTAAGCTGTTCAACACGGCGTTAAAGTCAGAGGGAGAAGGAGAAAGTAAGTTATGCAAGATGGAACGGAAGATGGCAGCGGAAAGAAGAGGGCGTAATTGCGAGCCGTGCGAAGCTTAAATTGACCCTTTGCAAACCGTGGTAAAAACTGCAATACCATAAACTGTTCTTTTATCCATTTAAAAGACATAGGGGGATTGAGAACACTCCATGTTTGGATATNGGGGGGGCTGGCAAAGAAAGGAATGGTTTTTTTCCTTTACTTTCTTAGTGTTTCTTTTTCTTTTAATCCTAGTACTAATAAACTTTCTTTATACTCTTTAAAGTTTTTAAGCCTGCTTTGCATTTCTCCTAATTCATATCTCACAAAAGCAAATAAGTGAACTAAACCACTATACCTAGAAATAGAAAAGGGAAAGTAAAAGTAAAAGTAACAGGGTCCCAGTTAGAAACATATATTCTGTGATTCAGTAGAAAATGGAAGTCATACCCCTCAGGCTTGCTTTGCTACCTCTCTCTGACTGCAACAGGGAAATTACCATTTTTGGTAAGTTCTTTGCATGTCAATTAAATACTTGCTAAAATATTTAGGTGCATAACTAGGCATAGTTGCTGGTTTGATTAGTTTGTTAATGGGGTTTTTTTGTACTGGACACCCCAAAATAAATAAATTGAGCAGAAACTCATCTTGGAGATAACCAGAGAGAGGCTGCACTGTGATTGCAGTGGAACCACAAGTCTTTACTCGTGTCCCCTGGGAATGGCCAGGGTTGCTGATGTGTCAGCCTGGTGTGGCCTGTTCCTCCTCCTGCCCACAAAGGGCTCTCTGGGCTACAGGACGTTTCTGAGGGCCTTTTTCAGAAGTGTTATTCCAAAATGTGTTGTCCTTGGAGGGGTCAGTGTTGGCAGTGACTGGATAGTGATTTGGCTTGGGGAATTCTGCTGTTGTTTATATTTTATGTACACTCTTGCTGAAGGCTGGTGGCACTGGAATTGTGATTGAGACCCTGTCGTTCAAGAAATGACTTTTCAGTTGATATAAAGTGATGAAGTTTAATGCATTTTCTGAGATAACAAACCTTAAAATTGAAGTCACTGGTGGATTACATTTGTCATGATTTCTGTGCAGGGTAAGTGCTGTTAAAAGTTATTTGAACAGCAACATGTCAGACAATGGTTTTCGCTGCTCAGCCTTTGTTGTCTTTGTTGGTACTTACAGGAGAAGCCCAGATGTACAAGCCAAAGAAGAACTGTGGAAACATATTCAGTAAGTATGGTCCTTGTGGGGTCGGAGAGATGCTTGGTTTGCCTTTACCATGGTTATTCAAATCCCCTCCACTGTGGCGGTTCACTGATTTAGTTACAGTAAATTATGTCTATGTTAATGACCTGCTATGTGTAGAAGGTACTGCAGGTCACTGAATGCACTGGATAAAGATAAGCTCTGTATGTAAATGAATTATTAAAGAACAATACATCATTTTAGAGATTTATTCCTGCGTGGCTTCCAAAATGTCAATATCACTTTTAGGATGACACCCCATTACCCCTTAGGAAGATATTTAGCCATTCCAAAGCATATTCACTGTTCAGCACACATAATGTTCATTATATTGTGAAGCAACAAGACCAGATTTGCAGGGAGGTGAGAGGAAGGGGGAACAGGATGTGACATGCAGTTCAAGCAATCAGGTGAATTTACACTTATTTCAAAATAGGTTTCCTATTTTGATGTCAAGATAGCTTCAGGCTGAGAACAGGTTGTTTTAGTAAATCTTTTCAGCCCAATATAATGAAAATAAGAACATTTCTGCACTTCACAGTTACTGTTACATTTTTTACTTTCCCCAATCCTTTATAGGAAGGAGCTTGTGGATCCATCTGGCCTATCTGAGGAGCAATTGAAAGAAATTCCATACACTAAAGTAGAGTGAGTTTATGTCAGATTTTTTTTTTTTTGCAAATATAAAAGCCCACTTTTCTTACTTTACTGTGAACTCTGTCCTAATGAAATAGGAATGGGTTTACACATAATCTCTAAGCTCATATGTATTCCAAATACTCACCTAGGTGGGGATACTAAATAATCTTAAAATCTAGTATTTTTCCTTTTCAAAATATGAAAAAAAAAATCATCTTCATCTCTCCTGATCTCTCCCACAGACTCATGAATGTTTGTATGTTCTGTATGTTCCGTATGTCTCCTTATGCTAGCCATGAATCTTTTTTATATTATAAACTACAGAACCAGAGAGAAGTGAATGCAAACAAGAAAATCCATTTTTTCCTAAACCTTTGCTTTGTTTTAAATATTCTGATCACCCAAGGCACTCTTTGACCTGTGCAATCCCTTCCCTGGCTTGTCATGGGCAGCTGCCAGGGCACAGCTATTTCCTTGAGAAACAACATTCGTTTCACTGCAATAATTGCCCATTTGGGATTCCACATGTCAGTGCAAGCAGCTGAATGTGGCACAAATGGGATCCTGGGTTGTATTATATTGTGCTTCCACAACACCACTAGGCAGAAAAGGCTGATGTTAAGGATGTATAAATTAATGCATTCTTTATTAAAGTTTAATTCTCAAATACAGGCATGCCAGTTTGTGACCTCTGGTCTCTTAAAGCATTGAATTCCAAGTATAGACTTTTAAAAAGAAGCACCAGCCCTTTAAATTCAGCCAATGGAAGAAGTCATCTGTTACACTTTAGTAAGGAATGGGAGGACCTCTCAGTCTGCAGCTGAATTTATGTTTTGTGCCGAAGATCTGGTTTACCAACCCCCTGTTGTGAATTCTGTGTCTCTCTTAGGACTCAAGGCGACCCCATCCGCATCCGGCACTCACACTCCCCACGCAGCTACCGGCAGTACCGGCGGTCTCAGTGCTCCGATGGGGAGAGATCTGTCCTGTCTGAAGTGAAGTATGTGAACCTGGTTATTAGCACTGAACTAGTCTTGTGCAGCCCAAAAGTTGTTTAGAGATTGTGGTGGTGAGAAGCAGCATAAACGTGGCTTGTTGGTGGCACAGGGTTCAGGCAGCCCCCTAAATGGTATGTCTTCAGAGCTAAACATGAACAAAACAACTCCAAAACCATTTATGGTCTGTTCTCAGACATAGTGGCTTTCTTGATCCATTTGGAAGGAGGAAAAACTGAAAAGGCTGAAATAAACCTGCATTGGTCTTTAGTAGCAGGTCATAAAGTTGCCTAGGGGATGAGAATTCATGAGTTGCTTTCCATACACCTTCATCCTTGCTAGAGTTAAGATGTTACCTGTGTTAGCTCTGTAATTTGTTTCATGGTAACTCTAGTACAGCCCCCTTCATCAATGGGTGGATCAGTCTTTCCTAGAAGACTGAAGAGTACTTATGAATGGAAAAGCAACAGCCCCATTCTCATTTGCAGCCAAGGCCTTAAAAATATGAAAAGCAGTCCACACCTGGAAGGCTAGTTTTAGCTGGATAGCACCCTGAAGGAGGTGTGGCACACCCATGATTTCAAGTGAGTCTTGTCTTTGCCATGAGGGTAGTGAGGCCCTGGCACAGGTTGCCCAGAGAAGCTGTGGCTGCCCCATCCCTGGAAGTGTAAAAGGCCGGGTTGGTTGAGCAATCTGGTCTAGTGGAAGGTGTCCCCGCCCATGGCAGGGGGTGGAACTGGATGATCTTTAAGGTCCCTTCCAAATTGAACCATTCTGTGATTCGGTGATGTTGCACCAATTTGGGCTGCTACTGAAGACCAGGAGAAGACAGGGATGGAATGGGCTATGCCCTGAAGGTGCCCACAGAGGATCAGCAGGACAGCTTTCAGATGTCTAAAGTCAGGTGGTAAAAGCCTTTCAGATCTTTAGAGCTGTCTGTGTCAGTTTCATTGCTCTTCCTCTGCACAGTTATAGTTTACTTCATTAAAGCAATATCCACTTTATGGTATCATAATTCCAGTGTCAAAACGGATCTGGTCCCTCCACTGCCTGTTACACGATCTTCAGATGGGAAAGGTCCCAGCATCCAGCTGACTCAACAGGTTAGTGATTGTGCATCCTTTGCAATTTTCCTTTTTATTGGAGGGAGAAGTGGGGCCCTAGTGCTTTATTTAAGATGGTCTTTGTTTTTTCAGTGAAAAATAAAGATGAGATTTTTTTCAGCAGCAATGTGAATTGAATTTTTGTGCTTTGCTTATACTTACACTTTGTTTTGTGTTTTGCTTACACTTACACAAAATATGTGTAGTTCTGTAGCATATGCCCCTGTGAACACCTGCTTCTGCTGCTGGAGTACCCTTTCCCTGTCTGATGCATCCTTAAGATGCATCTCTGCTCCTCACAGAAGGAAAACTGACTTTCACAACTTCTTAAAATATGCAGGTGTGCTTGTTGTAGTCACATAATTTATTCACCTCTTTTAGAGGTTGTCTTAAGAGTTTTGTTGCTTGGGCTTGAAACAGTGCTTCTTCTCTTTTCATTTTTCTTTTTCCCCCCACAAATACTGAATATTTTTTCAGGCTGTTGACATCTAAAAAGGACAGAACTTGTCCTTTCTTAATCTAACCTAATCACTGTCTTTCATCATATATTACATTACCATATTTCTCAGTTTTGATAGTTTTATTGAGCTCAAAATGTGAAAAGCAAATTCTATTCAAAAGCACTTGAGTTCTTTTGTACAAGCACACAGAAGGAGAACCAAAACATGGAAGGGAGAATTCCAGATACCTCATTTACCATACCATTAATGTTAAAATATTCAGTGTCTAGAAATACCTCTCTTTACCCTCAGCCCCAGGCTCCCTCACAACAGTGGCCATTAATTCCTTGTATTTGCTTGCAGTGTTTTTGCTAAATACCAAATAATTAATCATGGCCTGAATAGGCAATAGCAAAAAGGGGCAGCAGCTGGCAGGGGGCAGGAGGGGAAAAAGAGTTCTCTTTGATCAAATAAATGTAGAGACTTTAATATTCCCGGTGTGTGTACATATACGTATGTATAAATTGCTATACCCCATAGCCTAAGGCTTTCATAGCAACAGTAAGCAAAATATAGTGTTTAAATTCTGCTGTATCTTTTCAACAACATGTTTAATTTGTTCTTTTCAGAGGCAGAATGGATCTAAAGACAGCCTAATAGAAGAACCATCTCTGCTATCCACCAATAATGTTGATGGAAAACTCGCCACTAAGATCGTAAAAACTGTACAGGTGTCACGCTTCAAGGTGGAGACTTGACTGATGAATTGAAGATGGTGGATGGATTTTGGTCTTTGGAAAGTGAGAATTTGTTTAGGCGTGCAAGAGAAGGAACTGAAGTTGACATGGTGGTCATTCCTTGAAGACACCTGGAAGCGCAGCCAGCTTGCGGGAAAGAGCAAGCAATGGTTTTATCACCAACACCATTCTAGTGGTGTGACTGATTGAAGACAAGCTGCCTGATAGACAACCAAAACCAAGTCTTTGCAAAACTGAAAGATCAGCAGTTACATTTCCAAAAAATGAAAAACAACAACAACAACAACAACAAATTGCTGCAACAAAACAGGCTTCATGGTCTGCTCTGTAACTGAATAGCCTTGTTCCAAGAAGTGACTGTTAACTGGCATGATCAGGACCAGATGCTCCAAGATAAGTAAAACAGTCATATTTTTGGTCAATTGTGCAATACAGTGTGATATGGGGAAATTATCTTCACAATTTATATGGGGATCAACTTATGTCCTGAGACACATGGACAGATAGCTCTTACAAGGTTTATTTTAGCCTAGCACATTAATGATGCTTGTGTTGTTGATAAAAATTCTGACTCAACCCATTTTAGCTCAAAAAGAATAGACTCTGTAACATGCTGTAGCAGTGAGTTCCAGAGGTGATACAGACTTACTTTGCTTTGGGCAGGTTTAAGTGTTCTAAATTTTAAACATCCTTTTGTGTAGAGGGACTATTTAAATGAACATTCCCTACCACAGAAATACATTTACCAAATTACAGTAAAGCACACTGGAAACTGGGGAATATAAACTGACCCACTGTATTAAGACTGCTTAGGAAGGCACTTCAGTGCTGGTTAAATGAAACTTGTGGAGTAGTATTTAAGACAGCTAGCAAATAGCTTGGTTTTTTTGTTTGTTTGTTTTGTTTTGTTTTTTTTTGTTTGTTTTTTGTTTTTTTTAACTAGATTAGCAAAATCTGCCTTAATCTCTTTTCATATAAAATAATCTGACACTTTTCTCTGAGCCATTTCTACTATGTTAAAATGACAAAGGCAGCATTTCAGGTTTGATAACTATAGGGTTTTTATTTTTTCTATTGTCAAGGTAGGAATACTAAGTTTTAATGATGCTGCACATTGAGTGGGTTATTATCTAATATATATCTGAAGTGATGCCTGGCTCCCCTCTTGCCCTATCACTTACAAATATCTGGAAGTCACTTCCCTGCTTCCCATTTGTCCACAGTCAGCACATGGATGAGCTTTCAGGTGTTGCTGACTTGCTAGGAAGCTTAGCAAAGTCTTTGTGTTGTAGAAGTAATTTTTGCCAAGTGTAATCATTGAACTAAATATTGAATTTGTCAAACAGCGTTGTAAACAGCTGTAGCAGCTCACGTGCCTTTCTACATCTGTCCTCTCTACACTCAATCCCCACAACCCACAAAGATTTGCAGTGATCCTTTGTCTTCTAGTCCAAGCAACACCAGGGAATTGCCCCTATCACCAAAGCAACACTGCTTGAGAACTGGAGTTAGCATGAGGTGTCTTAACACCTCTTAACACTACTTGACAAGAGGCATGGGATTACTAATACACATTTTAACTGACTAAACTGGTAAGCGAAACATTGTTCAATGTTTTATTTTCCACTTCATTTTTTGGTTCTTCATTGTTTCATGATCTGAGGTGGTCAGGTGGATGTTACTTGCCAGGGCGGCAGGCATACTGTTTGTGTATTCCTGTCAGTGTGGAGTGGTCTGTGGGTTGGGAAATGCTGCATCCAGGGAAGGAAGATTCACTTAATACTCTTCTTTTGTCATTTGCTTGGGACAGCTCTGCTTCTACAGTCTCAGTGATCAAATCTAAGGCAAGGAAACAGTTAGAGCCCCCTCTGTAGTAAAAATTCGGTTTTCATAGAGGTTCTTCAAAATTTTTTTAAATTTACTGTGGATTTAATTCTAGGACACTGTTGGGCGTGGCTTAAAGTATTTGCTCAGTTTTCTAAGTTTGTTAAATGGTTTCATTGTCATTGCTCCAATTTGAAGTGATCCTTTAGGATGTGTTTATAACCTTGTGTAGTACTGTCACACACAACAGTTATAAAAAGCCCAAAGAAAACAAAATAAGGGAAAAAAAAGGGGGGGCGGGGGGAAATCCAAACCACAACAAAAACCCCTGACCAACCCCTAGGAAAAAAGTCACTATGGCAAAATGGCTTAATTTAGAGCATCACAATCTTTTGGAAGACAACTGAAATATGATAAACTACACAAGAACTAGATAGAGTGTCTGTAATGAAAGCTGCTCCTTGCTTTTCTGAGGTGTTCCAACTTGGAGCATTACACACTTGCTCGTAGTTTGCTGCTTTCTAAATCATTACCATTAGTCTGCTATCCTTACCCAGCCACAGGCCAGTAGCACATATCTACTACTGCAGGAGGATTTGTGTTATTATTTGAAAATTATCTGTACATAGTGTACCTATCTTGCCAATCTTTAAATATTGATCAAGAAGGTTTATATTCAACATCATGTTTTCCTGTATGCTGTCGTCTTCCTGTGGGCTTTTGTGTGTTATTGCTGGATACCGTCAGCCAAATGTGTGGTATTTTACTTACTGCACTGCATCAGAAAATAGGCTTCTGTCTAGTCTAATAGTGAAAGGTTTCAATTCTCAAGTCACTGGAGAGTTGTTTCATAATCAAGCCAACTTTTCTGCATTTAAATGAGAAATTTACAGAGAGCACCCTGGATTTGCATTAGTGGTCTTCTCTCCAATGGGACTATGTAGGAAGCAGGTTTTTAGCGAGCTTGATGTTAGCCTGGGCCACTACAATACAGTTTTGTATCCACAGAAGACTAAAGACATAGTGCCTCTATTACGCATTTTCCAAATGTTTTTTTGTGCCAAAACAAGGCAAAATTTGTGACAAGGATATCACTGACAGCTAATAGTACAGAAAAGCAAATTTCTTTCATATATGTGATTCTCCTTTCCCTTCAAGCTTCTTTTCCTCTATCATTTGAGGAAAAGCACCTTTTCTTATGATCTTTTTATTTTTGTGAGAGACACACAAGTGACCAGTCACTGAAAGCACTTACTGTGTCACAACTATGCTTTCTAGACCTAAATTAGCCCTACGTGCCTAAGTGACCACCCCTTACAGGTCTGAGCTACTACACCTTGCCCTCTCCACTGTTGCTACCCTTGCCCAGCTCTCCTGGGGCATTCACTACCTAGAGGCAGTTGCATTTTCAGATCTGGAGTCTGGATGTCAGTCTAAAATACTTGTACATCCTGTACATGAGATGCATAACTGTGTCAGGAAAAGTTTACCCTGGGGTTAAATGCCATACAGATCCATGCTCACTTTGACAAAGGACTGGTATTTGAGGTATTCTCATCCTAATTCTCCTGAATTAATCTCAGGCCAACAATTTTAACTTTGTGCCTCTGCCTTTACCTCTTCTGAGACTTCCTTAAGTGCTACACATTGGTATGTTATAGAATTCTCACTTATTAGCCACAATTACAACATAGTTGTACAACCTTTTGCAAAACATGTCTTTTATACAATAAAGAGGGCTTGCTAACCACAGCACAAAAGCATTTTTGTATATCCTGTACTGGTTCCCTTGCTTAGTTGGCTGGTTTCTTCATTAGGAATCAGCCTTTGACCTGCTGTTTTCTACACTGCACCTCTTTCCAGTATCACTAACTCTGCAACTTGTATTCTAATCAAACTCATGACATTGATGATGTTGGTTGAAAAGTCATTTAAGTTGCCAAATCCATTCCCTTTATACAGGTGAATACTGAAGAGATAGCATGTTTTCTTTTAGGAACATTTGTTTAATTTAAAACTCCCTAGAAACGTGCTTGAAAACATACATGAACATAGCAATGTGATACATTTGTTCTATGTACATTAAGTATTCATGAAGCAACTGTGTGCTTTATTTTGAGTTTGATAGATGGCTGTGTCACTACTTGTGTCCAGGTTATTTAAAAGTCAAGTAAAACTTGAATTTTTAGGGCACTCCATGGTTGCCTGTGTGTCTTATTTACATTACACAAAGGAGCAAAGCCTTCAGAAACAGATTCATTTGACACCACCATCTGGTAAAAACAGGTGTAGTACCAATTAAAATCCACTTGAGGATACAGCTTCTCCAGATTAAGTATTTTATCTTGAAGCAGGAAGTTGTCAGTGCAAGCTTTGTATTTCCAGTGCACATCTATACCAGTTTCCTTTCTCACCTAATAATCACCAGAGAGCAACAGCAGACTGTGTAAGCTGTCAAACCAAACAGTCAGATACAGAGCCCAGTGTAGCAGACAGTGTCTCCTTAATGTGTGTGTTTTTATTCCTGTATTTTTTCTCCCCAGTAAGTGCTGTGGTGTGTTGACATTGGCTGGACACCAGGTGCCCACCAAGCTGCTCTATCATTCCCCTCCTTAACAGGATGGGGGAGGGAATTAGATGAAAAAATCCTTCTGGGTCAAGATAAATTAACTTAATAAAGCAGAAGCAATAGAAAAAAACCCCCAAACTCCAAAAGATTTGACTTTTCTACTTCCCATGAGCACATGATGTCCTCCCAGTTCCTGCAAAGGAGGGCTTCAGTACACATAGTAGGTTGTTTCAGAATATGAATTCCTTATCCTTTCTCTTCAGTTTTTATTGCTGAGCAGATTTAGTCTGATGTTTATTTTTAAGGGCACAATTCAGTTAGCCAGCCATACAAAATAAAAGGCAGTCCTAATGTTTAACACCATACTTCACATTTACCAGCATTATTATATAAGTAATCTGTGACCCTTGCACCCACCTATTCTTCCCTCTACCTCACTTTTCCCTTGTTCTACCCCATTATAACACCTGTATTACACATTAAAGCTTGGGGTTCCACATTTTTTTTAGTTGAAAGGTAATCAACATTTTAAATACCAATCACCAAATCCTGGCACTAGCTGTTGCTCTTGAGATTTTTTAGAAAGTTTTAAAAAGCTACTGCTGTCGGTCTTACACAAAGGCCCATGAGCAAAACTCCTGAACAGATGGTATCTTCAGGGAATGTAATCCCTAATAAAAACCTTAAACTTTCAAGTACATCCCATAATTACATATTGGATCACTAAAAATTAATTACTCATCTAAACCTCCTTCTCTCTTGACAAACCAGAAACAACCTTACACTTAGAATTAGTAACATGCTTACCTTCAGTACTGAAAAATCAGACATTGCAAGATAAATCAGTATTATCAGAAGAACAAATGCTTAAACTGTGTATGTTAAGTCTTTCTAAATAAATAAGCAGCAATTCCAATTATCTCAACAGTTTGTCACTCCAAGTTAAGCTAAGTACCACATGATGTAGCTGGTCAGGGGGATAATAAGCCAAGCTTACCATTCTCCATGTTGGATAAACACCTTTCCTGCTATTTTTCAACCCAGGTTTGCTGAATTTCTGCTTTTAAAATGTTTACTTTTGCTCACCACAATCCAAATCTTAGCCAACCCTATCTCCAAATACTACAGGAGACCATGGTTTGAGTGACCACATCCCAACCACTCAGCAACTCCTATGTTTTGATTCATCCAAAAGGGTGCATTGGTTTCCCAACAGTAACACAGGAAGTCAGAACTATCAAACAGAAGCAAATGCCACTAAAGCTTGGGAAGGACAGAAATTCTGAGAACAGAAACATAAATCTTTATTTTTTTGTCTACATAAACATTACCAGACACTGCCACAATGCAGTTAAACGCACTTTGTCTTACTACACAGAGGCTTAATAGTACATCCCTTGAACAGTTTTTTGTTTCTTAGGGAGGAGTGTTTGCATAGGCAGCCATTGTTCTCAGGCCGGTTCTAAAAATTCTTCCTAAGGAAAGAATAAACACACAATGTGAGACTGGACACATGTAGCACACAGCTCTTTCAGTAACATCCTCTAAGGATAATACAAAATTACAAAAATGAGCTTCCCCTCATCCCTTGGGAAAAAAAGCAAAAAGGTAAAATTTGCAAATCTAGTTTTTAAGGAGCCTGCCTGCAAGAGAGGGTCTTTGCCCACCTAAGCAATAATTCAGATTGTAACTACAAGCTGGTGGCAGCAGTAACACTTTCTGGCTGGTGGGAATCAATAGAAAGTTTGCAGGTAGTAACTCATGCATAAAATATCACTGTGCACTAGAAAACACTCTGAGAACAGTAAGCAAATAAGACACAAGATTTAATAATTTTATGCTGGAAAACAAGCAGCCGCCCTGTTACTGGACACATCACTAATAATGGATTACACATACATTTCTCTTCGCAGTGTCCCAACAGGTTCATACAAAGAGTGCCCATCTTACTCTTCAGCCCTGCAGAAGTCCCCAGTGTCTGTGGTGCTGAAGGTATGGATGGATTTCACAGGCTTATTTCCTACCAATAGCAGTGGTAAAGGATTCAGTGTATCTGTGTTGCTCCAGCAGATTTACACATTTCATTGATGAAACTTTCTGATGTTAGGATTTTCAAGAGCATCATGGCCAACTTGAAGGAGTTTTACCACTTCACTGAAGATCAGTTGGATTTTTTCCTGAAAAAACCCCATCCAAACAAAAACAACAGTGAGGTAGTACTGGATCATTCTTACACCAGATTTTCAGTATTGACCTAGAAGTTCCTGGCTGCAAAGACTTGGATTACTTGTCACACCCTTGGGTATGTAGGTTACACAAATCACAGTCTCAGCAACAAAGAAAGATTTGATAATGCATGCAATTTTTATTAATGACTTGTTTGTACTAATGAATTTTGGGCTGACTTGCACTACTCAACTTTTCAATGTGTTGGCTTTTCCAAGACATTACAGTGAAGCAGTATCTGGCATGTGAGATTCAAAGATTTACCAGTCTTTTTAACATTTTCAGTCCTTGTATTCTGAATGGCTCCACAATATCGCACCCCTAAAAACAAACATGAAAAAGCATATCCTTGTCTTGGACACACTGGCAGCCACATACTAATTTAATGAGCCACTCACACCAAACTTTTTATTTTATAGCTTCCACTTTGCTCTTGTTGATAAGAATAGAGTCATCAGGCTGATTTCACTCTCACTGTTTCAGTTCTGATTTCTGCTCTGAAGTCATTGTACCAAACTTCCTTCTCAGCAGAAAGCCTGCTTCACTGTAAGAGCAGGCCACAGGACAGAGGTGCACAAGGAATTATTGTTACTCACAGCTGTGCAATCAGCACTGGGTGGCTCCTTCCCACATGCCCTTCTCATGCTCGGAGGCTTTCACCACACAGGGCTCTATCTCTGGGACATCCTGAACTTCCAGCAAAACACACTACTAACCTGCAAGAAGCATTCCTAGCATGAAGCATTCCAGCAGGAATCCAGAAATCTGACAATATCAAAGTACACTTTATACTTTCAAAAGTGTATCAAGGAAAGCCCAGCAAAAGAGTAGACAACGTATTATTCAATACTAAATAACAAATCCAAAAATCTACAAAAACAAAACACATTTTTTCCCCTTCAGGAAGATTTTAATCTTTTCTATACTTGAGTATTAAGCTGTAATTTTTTTTTACAATAGAAAAACTAGAGGGCACTGCGGGAAACCTGAACACTTATGTACTAATTACTTGCAGATGTAAAAATCAAGATAGACAGGACAGCTAAACAATGCTACAAGTGGCCACTATAACTTTAGCTTTTCCTCTTTGAATAACTGTCAGATTCTTCACTTTAAAAGAGTGAAGTATACTATCTCCTACATAACTACTCAACCATACAATTTTTACAGGTTGTCTGGGGTTTTTTGTCCTTGCAAAAACAGAAAGGAGGAAGGTACACAACCAGCTCCCTAAACCAGTTTGAGCAAGAATTCCTATTTGCCTTTTTTGACACCACATCCATTCTGGACCGGAATGAATGGGCAATACAAAGGCCAAAACTTAAGTATGGGAGCTCTTTACCTCTGCAAAATTAAACTCACAGCTTATGGAAAAAAGCAATTAGTCAATTGAAAAGTATTTCAAAATTCACAATTAAGTAATATTTTATACAGAGCAAACATTTAATAAGAAAAGCCAAGAATACCATGCTCTTGGGACATCTTTTGGTCATGTTGGTGCATGCTCCGGGCACCGACCGACTTCCATTGCTTTCATCTGAAAAAAGTGAGAAGACACACTTGGACGAGCGACAGAAATACACGAACAGTACAAGAAGTCTAAAAGGCGTACTTGAGGTAAGTGCCCGATTTCCGAGGACAGACAGCCCCAACCACCACAACCTCACACACAACTTCCTGCCAGCTCCTGCCCCAGTGGCCCCGCTGCTCTCGGCGTGCCTGCCGGGGGGTGAACCATCCTTCCCGAAACGGAGGGGGATATGCCGTGCGCCGCCTCCTCCTCCTCCCGCAGCGCAGGGCCGCGAACTAAGTCTGTCGCATACGCGAGGCTATAGGCTCAGCCATCCAAGCAGAAGGAGTCCTGAGCGGGCGACTCCGCATGGGAAAGGCGCCGAGGGCAGAGCAACACCGGCCCTAGCCCCCTGTCCGAACGCGGCGATGGAGGCGGGAGACGGGGTATATCACCTCCCGCTTTTGACGCATGCGTAGTGCGGCGCCCGCCGCCGTGTGTCGGGGTCGAGAGCGGAAGCTGCCGGTGTTTCCTGTTCCTTGTGGGAGATTCTGGTGTTCCCCGGGCGTTTGGGGAAGCTGCCTGTGTTCCCTGTGCCCTCCCGGCGAGGGGGCCGCGGCGGGGAAGTTCCTGGGGTTCCGTGTGTCTGTATGGGGGCACATCATGGTGAGGTGACTGCACGTGAACACCCCTAACTCTTGTATCGCTTGCCCGTGATCGCGATGCCTTCTAGTTGAATTGTCTGTCGCCAGGCTGAATTGCCCTAGCCTTTTGTAAACATAACCAGTGCCGTCAGATAACTTACACAGTAGAAGTTGTTTAATAAAGACAAGGGCTGTGTTTCAAGGATTGCGCAAGTTTACATCACAGAAATAAATATGCATTAAGTAGGCGGAGAATATGTGCGAGGGGGCTTCATGTGAGTTTTGCTGTATAAAAGCTGTAAACTTTACCCTTTGGTGTGCTTGATTTGTGGAAACCCCCACTTTGCTCCTTTGCAGAATAAGCAACGTCTCCTTTCTAAACCTGGCTCTGTCTCTGCGTTTAGAGAGCCAAAATGGGCCACATCCATCCCAGCTGTGTCCTGCTGTTTGCTCCCGCCGGGAGCACGTGGAGAGAGGAACCAGCTGCAGTTCACACAGCAAGTTGCGATACTCCTCGATATTTAAGGCTTGAACGCTGGCTGGAGCCCAACTTTGCACAGTTTCAACATTTCCTGCCCCTGCAAGTGACGGCTTTCACACATTTGAAATCCTGTGAAAAAGGGGAGCTAGAGCAGGCAGGTACACCAGGAGGATAAACTGGCACCGTGTCCAGGGAAGAGCAGGATGAGGCTGGTGCCGGCTGTAGAGAAACCTGTACAGCTTTCCTGCCACCATGCTCTGCTTCTTTGAGCTGCCGTGGTCTTCTCGCTTGTTTTGTTCCCTCCTTACCTGGGAATATCAGAGAGCAGTGTCCAGAAGGCAGAGTTGCCAAGTCACTTCTGCAGAATTGTACAGGAGATTATGGAAAGGCTGCCTAGTGCCCAGATGAAGAGGCATGATTCATTGCAGCCCAGAGAGTTAGGAGGAATAAAGATAAATAAAAGAAAAAATGAAGGGGTAAGCACATGTCACCACTTAGAGCTTCTGGGAAAGCTACATACTTCCAGGGGTACAGCAACAGTTTGCTTTACACAAATTAGTTTTTGTGTCACTATGCTTGGGCATGTCTAAAACTTACAGGGTATATTAGTCTTCTGTTTATAGCAAAACCTAAAATAATGTCAACATTATTTTAAGCAGATTCACCTGCAACAGCTTTGGCTTGTCATTTGAATATCTGTTTTCCCCATGAGGAAGATTGTTTTAGGCTTTGCCTCAAGCCAAACTTATGCGTGCATAAAGGTCAGCACTTTGAGTAAAGTGATACTTACAATTCACAAGTAGTGGTCTTGGAGGGACACTGATGAGATCGTTGCTGACAGTCAAACTATTAAATCAGTAGTGATCTGTTACTCTGTGTTGTTGATGCAGTCAAGTGTTGATTTGCAGCTCAGTGACAACTGCCTGGACAGAAGTTTCAGTCAAATGTAACTAGGTTTTGATTATCTAAGTGAACAGTATAGTGAAGAAAAAGCTTTAAATGTCTGTGACATTTATTACTTATGCCTGGGGATACAGGAAAACTTGAACAGCTAAGTGAGAAAATGTTCCATCTACAGAATACTAACTGACTATATGAAAAATGTGGTCAGTTCAGGTGTCACCAGAAGTTGTTACTGAGTCACAAGAGTCACAGAATGGTCTGGGTTGGAAGGCACCTGCTAATCCAAACTCCCTGCCATGGGCAAAGGCATTTTCCCTAGACCAGATTGCACAAAGCTGCTCCATCCAACCTGAATTTGAAGACTTTCAGTAATGGGAGCATCCACAGCTTGTCTGGGCAATCTGACTCAGGGTCTCACTATCCTCAGAGTAAAGAATTTCTTCCTTATGTCCAATCTAAATCTCAACTCTTTTAGTTTCAAGCCGTTGTTAATTGTTTTGTCACTACAGGCCCTGGTAAAAAGCCTATCTATATCTTTCTTATAAGCCCCCTTTAAGTACTGAAAGGCTGCTATAAGGTCTCCCTGTAGCCTTCTCTTCTCCAGGCTGAACAACACCAAGTCTTACAAACCCACCCCTCAAGTCTGTCGAGGTCTCTCTGAATAGAATCCCTTCCCTCAAGCCTTTCAGTTTGGTGTCATCTGTAAACTTGCTGAAGCAATCATATACCATGAGAAAACAGTGATCAAAGCTTTTCAAGTCATAGACTTAGGTTAGGGATTGCATTGGTCACACATCCTGTGTTTCTCTCTTTACTGAACAACTTTCAAGACAGTAAGAATAATCAGTGGAACAATTTACAAAGAACAGGAGATGACACCGCACAGCTGGATTTATTTTCTTTTTCAGACTGATCAATTTAGTCCTATCAGGGTTAGAATTTTTCTGAAAGTGGCAACATAATTCAAATTGGAATGACTTCATGTGACCTGTCTTTTAGATTATCACAGTGAATCTGAATTCCTAGTCTCTGAATCTGTGATCATTTTATTTGTTATAAATGTCCCCACAAAACCAGGACATGCTGAATTGAAGGCATAACAATACTTCTTAGTTATCTAGTAGATAAGAACAACTTCTTGAGGTGGAAACACATGTCACAGAAGGTTGAAGTGTGAGTTCTGCTTTGCCAGGTCAGGACACTTCTGTCCCAGCAGTTGGCCCTGTTGTTCAAATTATTTATTGTAGATTTTGCATGGTTAGCAGCTGTGAATTAGCTGCTCTGATACAAAGCCCTGTTGTAGCTTTGTGGCCTCTTGTAGGTAATCTGAACGAAACCACTGTGCAGTAGCATGCAGTGTTTGATGTATTCCAGTTTGTCAACTTAGCCACAGAGCACAAGAGGAGAACTTTGACCCTTCACTGGTTAAGAAAGAAAAGGTGGACCTACTTAGTGAAAGACATAAGACACTCATATTTTTGTTTTTGAAGTTAATGGTGAGACATTACTTTTACTTTTGTTTCCTAAACACGTGATCAATGATTTAATCACTGGAATTATTTCAGTGTTGGTTAGTGATATTTTTAAGCCAAATTGTCAAAGGGCTAAAGAAAATTAAGTTCTTGAAGGTTTTCTGAAAAATCATCATTTGGCTGGCTAAAAGTGCTGTGTGCACTATTTGTCATCCTGCCAAACAGAGAAAGCATGGGAGGGAGCAGTGATACTGTCTACACTCACTAGTGTATACATTCTTCTCCACAATTTTCTTTTCAATCTATTAAACCAGATTTCAAGTGGCACTGCAGACTTCCAGCAGCGAAGTACCTGTGTCTCTGAGTACTTGTGGATAGCATTTGTGTTTTCAAGCTCCACCGAGCTGCTTAGAACCCAGCACTGAAGTGAGTCTGCTATTACCAGCTACCTAAGCTGAGATTTTCCCTTTCTGCTAAAATATTCTTGGGCACTTCGTAAGCATGCACAAAAGGCCTTTTCTTATCACTGATGTATTTTGTCAGACCTGAGAATATTTCTGACAAATTAGTACTGAAAGATCCTATTTAGGCTCTAAATGGCATTGAATTTAGTTTTAAAAAGTACTGCATATCAGCAATGATCTCTTCATTCACTCTTACTTCTTATATTCAAAGTATAATTCAACAGCTGGCAACTGACATACTCAGAAGAGGGCTCCCCGCACCACCACTACCCAGGAAATATAATGTCAAATTAAGTTAGTTTTTTATAAATTCACCACTGTTTGCAAGGGAGAGTGAAGTTCAATATTCAGTCTCACTTCGCAAGTGCAGTGAGCACAGTTCTGGCTCCTCATCCTTTTCAGTAGTCATTGATTTCCTGTGAATGCTAATAAGCAGTCAAAATCTGAATCTACAATAAACATCTTGTTTTGTTCCACTCTGTCTGGGTGTGTCCTTAGTTTTCCTGAGTGAAATCCAACACTAACTTGTAAGGCTAAAATTCCTTGTTGTGCTTTCTTCAGCAAGAAAACCAGTTCCTGCCCTTCCTGGCTTGTGGCCTCATTTCTATTCCCAGTATCAATTAACTGCTCCATGAGTTTTGTCAGTGCTGGTATTTGTGGCAGCATGCCACAAAACTGGTCACTGAAATGGTCAGACTCTGAAAAACAAACTATTTGCCTTCAGGCATACCAAAACGTGCAATAGAAGATAATAAAATAAACAAAAATAGTTAAATATAGCCTGAGAAGAGTCAAGAAAGGTTAAACATATGCACGTCAGTTTGAGATGTATATTGCAGAGAAAGCTTGCAGATCTATCCACCTATTCTTTTCTTCTTTTTCTTCATAAAGATTAAGCGGCTGCTGTGTATACAAAGTTTTGGTGTTACAGGAAATCCTAACACAAGACAATAGAGTATCTGGAGGGAGCACCGTGTGTAAAAGCTGAAATGTCTTTGAAGTGATTTGTGAGCAGTGAGACATTAGTATGGCATTCTTCCTGCCGGGCTGTCTTGAGCCACTTTCAAAGTCAGGCTTTCTGCGTGTCCTCGCTGAACTCCCACCAAAGTTGCAGGGTGTGATTTCCTTGGCTTTTTTATCCGCTTTATTTCTCGGCGTCTTGTTTTGCTGCAACCCACCAGAGGTCAGTGTAATGCCAAGAATGGCGAGGAATAGGGCCACGACAGTAATGCCAAGTTTCTGCTAGTTGCTGGGGTTATAGGAGTGCAGCAGCGATCTGTTAACAGCGTACCTTGTCTTTTGTCAGGACCAGCTGAATTAGGGAAAAGGTATGAAGCTGGCAATAAGTCAGTGTGAAGTCACCTGTCCATAGTGAGTTTGTCAGAGGCTGACAAGCCTCTAGAAGCATGAAGCTGGCTATATCTTTCGAAGAGTGTTAACGTCAATTAGCAGCTTTTCAGATATACTGGAGAGCCTAAGAATGGCCTAATCTTATTAAACTCTTGTCTCAGTGGCTCTGTCCCTGTCCCTTTCTTTTCTATCCACACTTGTTCATTGAATAAAGCTACTCACTGGACTAAAATGACATGTCAGTTTTCTCAAAAGGTATAACATTAATGGGAAACATTTTGGGACTCCTAGTGTAAATTTTTTTTCTCCTTTATTTGTTGTTACTGAATTTGTTTGCCACTGTATTCAGCTGATTTGTGCAGGCCATTTGGAAGTTCCTCTCAGCTTCTGTTGGTAACCTTAATTGCCATGTATGTTTAGTTATAAAACCCACTAAAATACTGGCACACTAAGAATTTTGTTAAACGTGTAAGAATTTTTTCTGTTCAGAAATTTTTGTAGCCACTCTGTATCACAGGTCTCTTCATCTGGTGCATTGCATTTGAAGCTGGTTTGCCAGAGTGAAGGGCTTTTCCTACTTGTTGATTTTTATAACTTTTTTTTTTGTTGATTTTTATTGCTATTAACAAGGGAATAGGCTAGGTTATCCTGGACATAAAAAATGTTTTGAGCAAGTATCTTTTCCCCTGTGATACAAATCCCCCGATTGACTCTTTATCTTGTGGTATTTCTAGGACTGAATATTTGGTAGAAATAAGTACTCAGGCTCAGGTAAATAATTTAGTATAGCAGATTTTTATGCACTCTGAGCATCCCCAAAAGATGACTCATTTACTAATGTGTGAATCTGGGCATTAGTGACAAATAACAGACTGCTCCCTTAAATATACTTCTAGGATAATGTGTTTCCATTATTATATAAATAATTCTCACAGTTGTTGAAAAAGCCACAGAAAGTCAGTATGGGAATTGCTTGGTGGCCAGCAGCATATATCTATTTACTCTTGAATTAAGAAGAAAACTTGAAAATGTGCAGGAAAATGAGACATAAGTCCTTGGCAGTGTGTCCACAGTTCTGCTCAGCTGTCTGATGTGAGCTGCTCAGCTGCTCTGTGGGGATGATAGACGAATCTGCCCCAGATTATTATTGTGAGAATTTGTCCTTTGTTAAGACAAAGGATTTTAATTTTTGAGTAGATGGACTGATCTTTTCAAAGCAAGATGGTTTTGTTTGTGTATTGGCACTATCTTGCACTGTATATGATATATACACTACACTTGTTTTGGAAAAGTCAGCTCTAATTCCTGATACATTCAAATATTCTAGAAATAGCTTTTATTTTCAAAACATTAATGTAAATATACACCCCCTCATTTTTACCATCATTATTTAGGCTTTGAACCATTTATTTGTTGTTATAAGCTCAGTCAAGGTGGGCACAGAGTAAAAATGGTAACTATTTGTTTCGCTAAATTACCACCATGTAGTAGTGGTTGTGTGGTAGTTTTTTAGGGTGGTTTGTGAAAGTAATTTTCTATTTTCCACTAGAAGTTCAGTCTTATTATGGCACTTTTCACCTTAGCCAAGAGTAGTGTGTTCAGTTAATTTGACACTGGGCACTTTTGAATATGGCTTCTAGGTTTTGTTTGAATAATTTTTTCAGTTTCTTGAAACAAGGTTCTTTTAGTCCTGTGGAAATGGGCAGAACAATAGTGAGAAAGATTACAGTATCCTTGCTTTTCTTCAGGGTGTGTTCTCTTTGCAGAGTCCCTTGGATAGGTCCCAGGCTCTCTCCTTTTTCCCTGTCCTTTAATTTCTAATGGAAAGGGGTGGAAGAGATCCAGCAACATTTGCTGTACAGAAAAGGGCTTGTTTATTCTTGTCCAGATAATCAGGAGATGTCACCTGGGTACTCAAATTACCAATACATTTCCTTGGTAAATACATTCAGTAGCTGCAACTCCTCTGGCTTTTTAAGAATGGAGCCCATGGCTGTGTTTCAGAGTGATGCATCACGTTCTGGCTTTTGGTTCTGTATAGGTTTAAGAAGTTGTAACAATTCCCTGTGTGCTGACTGTGTTGCCAGTATTTCTCACTCTGAAAAGGGTGCTGGCATATCATTACTGTAAGAGCTGCTGTCTGTATACAAATGATGTATCCTGAAGATCACCATGTCTCTGGGTCACTGGGAAGCGGGGGAACTGGAAGGAGAGGGATGTGGTGACAAACACACAAAGTTTCTGGTGAGAGGAGTATTTAAACATGGCCACCTCTGAAAAAGTTAACAACTGACATCTTTCATCTGGCCTTTTCTGCAGTGTTCTGACATTTCTGTGTCCTTGCTAGAAGTTCCTAGTCCTAATGTGCTTAGGAATTACCTAATTTGGACTAATAAAGAAAGAAGTGGTGCCCTTTTAAATCCAGAATATTCCGACACATATCTATGTTTGCCTGATGACCAGTTTTTCTAGTCAGTGAGCAGTGTTGTTTCACCTAATAGTGGCAGTGGGCCCTACTTAGAGCCTAACCAGAAAAGCAGTTATGAATATAGTACAGTTCTCTTCTGCTTAAATGGTAGACCTGAGGCTTCCTAGAAACTTGGAATAATCAGTGGCAAATCTTGAGGGACCCTTTGAAGGGAGGCAGCTAGGTGCAAAGTGAAGATGATGTGACAGTTTGTGTACCTTGTGACTTGCTTCCATAGAGCCCTTAGGAAAGAGGACATCTGGAAGGAACCTGCAGGCTGGAAAAATTGCCTTGGCTTGCTGCAAATTGACCACAGAACTGGAAATTAGTTCAATCCATGCACTTTTCTGCTTTCTTTCTCCATCCCCTTTTTCTGCCATGCACCTCTATAGTATTATTTGATAACCACTGATCTTTTGCATGGCTCAGTGTATTTTAATATAGCCTTTCTGAGTAGGATGTAAAATTTTAGGAGATTTTTCTTTTGAAACAACAGCACAGTGTGGTTAGGAGAATGAAATGCTCAGTTGTAGTTGCGAAATAATGCTATGTGCTGGTGGTAATATGCAGAATTAACATTATTTTACACTAATGCTGCTCATTAACCCTCAACATTGTAGTCTCACCGGAAAATGTGTTGGCTTGACGTAGGCTGAGATAACCAGAGCTTTTCTTTCATTCTGTGATTGCACACATCCTCTTTAACTAGGAAATTGCGGAGTAGAAGATCCTTTCAGGCTGCAGCATGAAAAATGTCAGTATTAATCTACAATATTTTTCCCATTCACTATGAGCAATTATGAATGATGAATTATAAATGATAAATTATACACTCTGGTATTCATTTTTTCTGCAACATGAATAGGTTTTCAATTCTTGTCCTGTGCATAAGAAAACCCCCATAGCTTTATTCACTATGAAAATGGGATACAAGTTTTCACTTCTCCTCCAGAGCTGGTGGCTTTAACTTGGTCTATAGAACAGCTGCTGGTCACAGGTGTTCATTCCAGAGGAGAAGTTTGTGTTCAGGGTCCACTGAGGACATACATAGCTGCAGTGGCAGGCGTGCACATTGATTGCAGACCAGGCTGAGCCAGCTGAGGCACTGGATACCTCAAATACCTGTTCCTCCTTGCAGACTGCCTTCTTGCTGGGGCAAATGCAATGCCAAACTATGGACAGGGTAGAGTAAGACTTTGGTAGTAGACTTTCTATTGATCCTTATAGGTAGCACTTTCTCAAAATGCTGGGGTTTTTTTCTGATGCTTATTCTGAAATATTGAACTGTCCCTTTGCAGGCCGGAGAGAGATAGACTTCAAAGCTGAGGCAATGTGGCATCACTGTAGTACACTCAGGGTTTTGAAGCCTATATTCCTCTATGGATCTGATTGCGGAGCAGCCAAGTCCTGGTTCTGCACTGCAGTACACCTGTACATATGACTTGATATGGGCCTGAAGTTGGAAGCTTCTCAGAGCACCCTGATATCCATTTGGAAACCGTTTTCAAACATAGATGTCACTATTTCACTATGCTCGTTGTCTATTTATTGCTGTGTAGTGCTGGCTTTGTGTACCAATATTTACTTGCTGTTTCACTGAGACTTCTAAGTGGAAGACTCTGCTGCTAGGTGGTCAGGTTCAAATTTGTCATTTAGATGCCTGGAATAAATGCAGATTTCCAAATTCAACATGTAATTCCCTATTGTTAACCATCTCATCTAGTTAAAATCCAGAGTTCATGCAGCTGCTCTGGAAGTTTGCCTTTAGACTGGCAACCAGTACTATTTTGTCCAAAATTTCATTTACTCAGAACTTAAAAACTCTGCTCTGTGTCAGGAAGTGACTACAGGAAAGGCTTTTGTTTCTTAACAGATCTGCTCATTAGATTCAGGAAGATAGGATAAACAAGCATTAACCAACTTTTCCTCCTGTTAACCTTAGAGTTCACTCATCTAAAAGGCATATACTGAGTCTTCTTTTTGTATATTCTTCATGAAGTTGCTTATTGAATGCCAACTTTTGTATGTTCTTTGAAAACAATGAGTTTCCCTGTTCCGGCTGAATGTTCTCACAATTGTATGCAAATAGGAATTAACTTATCTTGACTTTCAAATCCCATGCTAAATTCAGGCTTGTCAGAAATGACTTCATTTTATTTTGAACATACTGATATGAAGGTTCCAGAAGAATAATAAATGCAGAATGCCCAAAAGACCTGCCTAAGAGACATCAGAATACCAGTTAAAATAAAAAAAGAAGTTTTTATTTTAATATGGAGGTAGAGAATACAAATTGGAATGTCTTAGTTACAACTGACATACTTCAGCCATGAATGCTTTTACCAGCCACAGATGCCAGTTGTGCTTCTTTGTGATGTGTTTGAACACCACATGTTGCCGTAGCATACTTCTCAAGTTCCTCCTGCTGTATTCAGTCTGTCATCCTGGCAGTTGTGAACCCATGGTCTCCTTTCTTCCTACCACCAGAGCTTGGCACACGTGTCACTAGGAGCGGTGTGAGAGAAGCATATGGTATTGTTGCAACTGAGGAGGGATTCCTTGTGGAAGTATGAGTGCTGTGTTGCGGTGCGTTATGGCCGCTTCCATGGCCAGCATAGCCACTGCAATCACACGCCGTTTTCCCTGTGTTTGCCTCCTACCTCAAGAAAGATTTCTCTTCCCCCACGGTATTCCTCCCCTCCCACAATGCTCCCCATTGGTCTGTACCCTTTGCCCGCAAGAATTCAAACCCCACATCTCTGCACCATTGGATGTTCTGTATTCTCCCCTCCCACTCTGTAAAAGCATAAAATACCTGCATAATGGCCCTTCGGGGCTTCTCTGCGCCACCATGACGCTTGAATAAACCTTCTACCAGGAGAAGTCCCTCCGCCTCCCTCCTTCTTTCCTGGTGCACCCGCATCACCGGTGGGTCTGGTGAATCCGAACTGGGACTTCGCCTACCCTCCCGCGCCCGCAAGCAGCCTCTGCCATCCTGTCCCGTCCGGGCGGGAGCTGGCACTGGCGAACACAGCTAGCCGGACAGCCAGTGTCGCGGCAGTGCTGGAAGTTTTATGTCACCTGGAAGCTTTTTTTCTTAACAATTGTTATTTTTGCTTTATTGAAATGGACATGTCTGCCCAAAAGCAGGCACCTTGCCACTGCAACAGATGGGCAGGAACATAAGTAGCCAGGAGAATAGATCTGTATACCTCTCAAATGTGTAATGGTCTGATTCTCAGACAGCTGTCACTGTTGTTCTTCAAAGTGAACTTCCTTGGCATATGGTGGTAAGGGAGATAAGTCTATTATTACTCAATTACTTAAAAAAACCCCAAACTATCAAATATAATGTGTTGTGTTTCTCTCTCTAATGAATAGGAAGCAGAATGTCCAGAGATAACAAAAAATCTTCAGGTTTCTCTGTTTATGTGAAGAAGACAAGGCTTGAGACCTCTATCTGTGTGTGCTAATATGTGGTAAACACTAGTTGGTAGTCCTGTATTCCATGAAGTGTTTACAACCCAGAAGCAGACAATAGGTAGCTGGTGCTTGAGCAATCAAGCAGCTGGAACACAGGCATAGCTAACACAGAGAATGGATATTACAATGTCTATAGTATGTTTTCTCCATTCCTGGTTAGTATTACAGATTTACACTTAAAATAATTTTTTTTTTAAGAAACTTTTCTCCTATAGATTTAATGAAAACTACTGACTTTTTATAAGCAAAAGCTGTCAGTGAAAGAAGTAACACAGACCACTCAGGTGTTAGATGTTGTGTTTGGCAGCACATTAACCAGCTGGCAGCTGGATGTTAGCAGCTGCATGTTCTTTCTCTTGCCTTTGTGAGGGTGTTGTGTGTAGGTTGAGAACAAAGGACACAACCCTAAGAAGCTTGCTTCTTAGTTCTGCTACCCACAGAACAGCTTGTAATACTTACACTTTCAGATAATGAGAAAATCCATATTTTCAAAACAGAAATGGATTCAATGAGAAATGTAAAATAGGATCTTTCCTCAGGATTGCTGGTTTATGGGGCTGGTCCGATCTACATGGGGAACATTTGAGAACATTAAAACAGAACAATTAAAAATATTCAATCATAACACACTAGAACATTCTCTAGTGTTATAGGGGAATAGGAGGTTGGGTGTGAGTCTTGGCTTTCTACTTCCATGCACATGTAGAGGAGGGTATGACCTTCACTCAAGCAGACACCTGCAAGGTGTTGTTACATGGGGCCATTCAGGCATGAACAGTAATGTGGCTTTAGCAGTGTGCAGCACTGCAGAACCCAGCTGCACAAGGGTTTATTTGTGGGACAGACTGAAGAGAACCCCATGCTGCTGCAATTGCAATTACCCCTGGAAAGCCTGCCTTGGTCACCTTCAGGAAAACTTAGCAGGGTAGAGATGCCACTGCCCACTGCACACAGCCCCAAAAGTGAATATTTGATAATTCACTTGCTCTTGAAATGGAGGCATCAGAGTGCATGTGTTTGTGGACCCTGCAAATTGATAAGCATTGATGCTGAAGCCTAGCCAAACATGTTCTCTGGCACAGCCTAATGCTCATGCTGGAGATGCTTTTCCAAATCCTAAATTGCTCATGGAAAGCCTTTCCTATTTTTGAATCTAATCTCATTTTTCATTCTTTACAGATAAACCAAGTAACGTGCAGGGTCCAAATTGCAATCACTTGTTAAGTCTAGACTTTTTTCATATATCAGTATACCTCTTAATTTCCAGTAGTGCTCAGAAGACAACTTGGTAGACTCAGAAAAGACTGGAGCCCTGCTGTCCTAGATGTGAATAAAATCCTTAAAATTTTCATTTCCTGCTTTGAGAATATGTTTTCTGAGCACCTGATCTGTAGTGAAGAGCTAGTGAAAACATTATCAAATTACCTGAATTCCTGCAGGGTAGCAATTCCATTAATTATATGCTTAAGGTTAAATGCATATAAATACAATATCTGGGCCTAAGAAAGTAAGTTATTTGAAAATAGAGAGATACAATTAATTCTGGATTTTAAAGGTAAACTGAAAATGCGTCCACATAGTTTTACATCTTTTATATTGCTGTTACATAGCTGTTTAAAAATTGAAAGCAAAAACAGGTTCCAGTTTGTTTGGGAGTGAAAGCACTTAGATATATGACAAATTTGTTAATGAAAGAAAAATTAAATACTCAAATATGGATTTAAAGTAGAGAATAAAGTAGCTTCTAAAGAAG
This sequence comes from Daphoenositta chrysoptera, assembly GCA_013397915.1. NCBI lineage: Eukaryota > Metazoa > Chordata > Aves > Passeriformes > Daphoenositta > Daphoenositta chrysoptera. The sequence continues at coordinate 20,764 of VZRO01001648.1, read as the reverse complement.
AAATATAAGCTGTGTGACTGCTAGAGTGATTGCATAATGCAGGCAAAAAAGCTGTTTTCTGACCATCTCCAGAAAAATGTACTTGAAAACAGATAGAGCCAGGACATCATTTTATTAGTTCTTGAGCATCTTTCCTCTCTCTGAGTTGTTGGTTTTGTTTGTTTGTTTGGTTGGTTTGGCTTGGTTTGTTTTTGTAGAGCAATGCATCTGAGCTAACATTGAAGCCATAGCTCAAAGAATTTTAGAGGGATAGCTGTATTTTAGGCCTAGGTTAAAAAAAGTCAGAGAAAGCACTGTTTCTAGTCAAGGAATATTTTTAAACTTATGTCACTCTGCCTATGGAATAACTCCACTGAACTCAGATTCAAAGCTGCAGATTTGCACAAATGTTAAGTCATCTCAGAAACTAGGTATTTGTTTATTATAATTATCTGAACCTAAAAAGATAAACAGTTATGTCAAATAGGGGGCATGGCAGGTCAGGATTGCAGAAAACATGATATTTTCAGCTCAAAAAGCAAGGACTAGCCACTTAAAATTCCATGTGATTAAGGTGACTCATTCTTGGCAATAACATACTACACCAGAATGGAAAATCATCTTGATTTGTAATACTAAACAGAAGCTCATATATACCATAATAAGATGAGAATGACTATATGAGAAGGACTGACATGTATTCAAGTGAATTGAAAATTTGGACACACCTTTTTGCTTGCTCTGAAATGATCTTGGAGAAATTCAGAAACACTGGCTATGCTGTATCATACACCAAACTGTATTTTTGCATCACAAATTGTGTCCTTGCATGTGCCTTTTTATGCAATGTCATTCCATCATGTTGTGTTTTGATATAGGTGAAACATTGCAGAACTTCACAAATGGAGCTGTGATCTAAAAAGAAAGACACAACTCCATGAAATTCATTTTACTGGGTAAGTACCTTCTTGGTCATATATGCTAACAGATGGTGGAGATGCTGAAGATAATATGGAGGGTTTGATATTAATATATATATATTTGGGCAGGTTCATAGTGTGGGGGAGTTTTTCCCGTAAGTGGTGGAATCCTTAAAACTGAGATTCTTCCTCCTTTTCGTTTTTCTCTCTATGCAAACACCTACAGCTTTGAATATATTTTTAAAGTAGCGTGTGAAATGATTTTGTTTTGTTTTAATATAAGATTTACTGTATTCAGAGTGGAAGAAAATAAAATTAAATATGTGCAGAGCCAGACCTCTTCACTTTCATGCTGAAGACAGTGTCTATTTAGACAGCATTTCCAAACAGTGATGATGCCAAGGCTTGCTACAGTTCACTATGGTTAATGGAATTATTTTCACAAAATGGAGCTAGTGGGACTGTTCACTGAGGTTTAGTTGTTTGTGTGCTTTGCAGTACAGACAGGATACCAAAATCAAGCCTTTGTTTAAAGAAAGATAGTCACCATGTGTTTATCTCATTAAACTCTTGACAGAAAAAAGTCACTGGCAGGAATTAGGTTTAGGTCTGTGGTAAAAGGTGGCACATATAATGAATATTAATGTAATGAATATTACAAGTGTACTTGTAATTCTCTGGATTTGTAATATTGGTAAGCACATCCTTGGAAATTTTTTTTAATAAAGATGTGTAATTCCATAAAATTCAAATGGACCATAATGTTGTGGAAAAGACAATATCATTCTTGTCTGGACCTGTCATGCTTGTATGGTGCTGCAATACTGAGATGTTTTTCAGGTAAAACCTAAATAGAGAGATTGGCCCATGCTCCATTCCATGTCTCCTACATACATATTTATATGAATGCAGGATTAGTAATCTGTCTGACCCCCTACAACTTATCTGGTGACTGTGATCATGATACTGTGCAGTTCCTATTAATTTATCACCTATGAGATTTATTCCAGATTTTGAAACCTCTAAGCACAACAGATGATTACAGGAAAAAGAGAGCATGATTACAGGAAAAAGAAAATGTTTCCTTCACTTTTCTAAAAATTAGTTATGTACGAGTCTTTTTTTCAAAAATAGCCTATATTCATGAGCCATTATTAATGTAATTTAATCCAGTATTTGTTCTAGCTTTGGATTTTTTAAGCAAAGGTTTGCCTTAAAACTGCAATGTTTAGTAAGTTTGACAAGTGTAATATTTTAAAAGACTAAAAATATCAAATCCATAACTTTTTTAGAAAACATAGCTTATATAATTTATTGATGGCTTTACAATTTCTCTAGTACAGTGATTTGAATACATGATACACAAGAAAAAATGCTGTAAGAGAAAAGAATTGCAGATGTTATACAGCATTGTCATATTTTAGTGTTCACAAATCCGATTTTTATATATATGGTGTGTGTAGTATATAGAAGTAAGACGACATGAGGAATTGCATACAACCTCAGCTGGTATTTTTTAGTAATATTTAGTAGTATTCCAAATACCTTTTTCTTTCTTCCCCAGAAACGACCATTGATACAGCTGTGTATGTGATAGAAGAACAACTGACAACAAGGCTTGCCTTTAAAATAATGGAATTGGCTATTCAGGACTCAACTGTGCTCCATGTTTTCTTCAGCTGTTCTCTTTTGCTGAGATCCATCAACACAGTTCTGAATTGAGGTTTCATCTAACTCTCGTGACTTTGACTCATGTGAGTGAATCACCCATTCCAAACATCACTTGAGGAATCCTGTGTATAGACTATCAAGCAAGTCCTTCTGTGGTACAAATGTGGTGTGACAAACATACTTTTTAATCTTAGATTCTAGCATCTTAACATCTCTGGGAGAAGGCAAAAGATAATATCAGAAGCTGGTTAAGTGTACTTAAAGATGCGTTTTTTCACAAATAAGCAACAGGCAATGGTCAAATGAATTCCTCAGGCAAACACTCTGAAACACTTGAAATGAGCATTTCTCTGCAACAGATTGAAGTAGTTCCTGGTGACAGTCTTTTTGTGAGAAAATATTATTAGCACAAGGTGACAGAAAACTGCCTATGCAGGTGCAGAAAGCAAAGTAGCAGGGCTATGCACAAGACCTTTGTCAGAGAGGAAAATGTTACTGACAAATAGAGGGCAGAAATACTCGCACATGAGCTGTATTTTCAGTAGCTTAGTGGGGTGAGAAGTCTCAGTACAATTGGTGGGAAATGTGGAGTGGTGCTCCAGGGCAGTAAGCAGAGTACTTTTCTGGGAAGAGCTGCCAGTGTTCTTCACCTTGCAGATCCTCTAAAAAGCACTCTGGTACATGTGCCTTTTTTTCTTAGCCTTAGACTGTTGACACTAGGCCTGGTTTTCATAGCTAGAAATAATGCATGAAACCTCAGATTGAAAACCAGTGACCATGGCCAGTCTTTTAAAATGTGAACTCAGTAAACTCAGATGAAGAGCTCTGCTTCTGGGATTTGATGTAGCTGATACTTAAATGTGGGCAGCTCTGAAGCTCATGCTGAGCTTAAAAAATTGGCAACAAGCAGAATGAACACCTGAAGCTGGAATATGGCTTGTGAGTGCCACTTTTATGGACAGACACAAAAAAAGTGAATGCATTTCCTCTGACTACACTTAAAGTTGCCTGGATCTGGGGCAGCTTTGGGCCCCAGATCATATCGCTTCATTACCATGACTCTGAGCCTGAGTTAATAAGCTGTGCTGAGCAAGCTCATGTGTCTCTCACCTGTCTCCAGAGCTCCTTGAAGTCGTAGAAAAAGATATCTGTCCTTTGAGAAAAGCTGAATACTTCTTTTGTGATAATTGTAAGTGCTGTCTTTTAAACCTGCCCTATTAATTCTATGGAGGTTTTCAAATTGATGAACCCAGAGAATAGAGCTTGTGTAAGAAGAATTTATCTTGAAAAAGAAATCCAGCTAATTTATTTCTGTGGTAATGCTCCTTGCTTCATTTCTTTTAATCTTGTCATCCTCAAAAGTTGGGTTATTTTGGAATAAAAAGGTACCCTCAAACCATAATTTTATTTAAACTAGTTTCCATGTGATGATACACATGAATGGCTGCTGTTCAAATACCAGGACGTCCTTAGGCTAGACCACTGATATCAAGAAATATCTGACAAATTCTGAAATCGAAGAAGAGAGTGACTGTCTCACCTCAAATCACACTGTGAGTTAGAAAGCACCCATGAGTGTTTAATATATGTTATATAATATTCTGTATAATTTAGCACATGTATTTAATATATATTAAACATTCACTGATAGTTTCTAACTTACTGTGTGATTCACAACTGTGTGAATCCCTCCTTCAGTTTCCGAATATATAAATAAATAAGCCCTTCAGTGTATATATTTTAATATTTTGTCCTTTTGTTATTGTTTTCTATTCTGCCCTCTGGCTGTTCTTTCCATGTGCTTGGTAGCTGCCATGTTTTAAAAGCTCCCTTCTTTAGCTCCATCAGCCTATCTGCTGTAGGCACTTATGAAACAAAAATCTGCTAGGAGAACTTCTGAAAATCTTCTATAAGTTGTACTTGAAATTACAGTACCTTTAGATTTGATCTATGAATTGAGTAAAACATTTAAATCTGTAAATTAATCAAAAGCCTATGGCCCCTGACAATTCTGTGTGGCTAATATTTTATTCTGGGATTTATAATCATATAACAAATAAGCCACTAAAACCAAAGAGCTAGCAAAATGATCTGGTACTCATTCTTTCTGAAAGAATTATACCACAAATGCAAACAGATCAGAGGATATTTAATTATTTAGGTTTAGATTTCAGGTGGGGCAAATCCAAAGTAAAATGTGAAGACAAGAATAAATTGTTTGCATCTATGAAAACAAGGGCTTTGGAGTCAAGCATAACACATTTATTTACCATGCAGAGAGAGAATATTTGCTTCTAGCTCCTTTATAAAATTCTTCCCTTCAGCGATACGAAAGTGATTTTGTGGTCAGTGGGATCTGTTGGATGTCCTTTCCTAGTTTAAGTGTTAGATATTGTACATGAGGCATGCAGTCCTGAGTGTAATGTACTCCATCAGTTACAAGACTGAAAGGCACATATGGTGCATGCGCCGGCCAAATGAACTGCTGTGAGCTGCCAAAAGTGTAAGATGTTAAAAGGGAGAGAAGGTTGAATTTCCTAATTGTCTAATGCCTGCAAATGCAGCAACTAGAAAATAATTTCTAGTGTGGCATAAAATGGAAGAATACAAAATTATTTATATTCCACTGTCTTTGGTGTTTCCAGTTATTTCCCTACCTTCCACCCTTGTCCACAGTTGTCTCTCTCAGCAGTGAGCGGAGGTTTACTGCCACCGGGCATTACTCAGTCTCTCCCTGAGGTGCACAATCAGGCATCCTGTTTTTCCCTTGGAATCTCCTTGCCTTCTGTTTCAAAAATATCACTTCTCTGCTAGAAGTCATGGCTACCCAGCAGAGCTGGGCTTTTTTAAGCCTAGGAACCAGACCAATGAGAAGATTCTGGGTGCACGATGCATCCAGTTAAAGCAGGGGAAACTTGAAACAGCTCCAAGCTTCCTACCCTGTTAAGGTAGAAAGTATGCCCACAGTCACGGAAGAATGCATCTCTGTGCTTTTCCTCCATTTCGTCCTGCCCTGTGCAAGGGTGGCTTGAGGTAGACAGGAGGATGTGGCACTTGGACAACTGCAGGCTGCTGGTGCATCGCCAAGGTGTGTTCCCCCTGCTCAGCTCGGAGCCCTGTTCTTGCTGCTCCTCAGCATTCTTCTGCAGAGGAGTTAGTCTTTGGCCAGTGGGGGAGTGAAGGAGAGGACAGAAGGATTTCGGGGCATGTCTTGGCCTCATTTTCCTCCTGTGGCCTGTAGGGTGTGAAAGATGCTCCTCTTCGTAGCTTAGCAACAAGGAGAGGGCTGTGGAAGACTTTCAGCCTCTGAATTGTGCTGTCTGGGTGCTGTCTGCATCAGCACTGTGCAGGACTGACAAGCATAATGCTCAAATTAAACAAAGGTAGACTGACCTAAAGCCCCATGTCCCTATGGTCTGTGGAAAAGAGGTCTAAAGCTTGAGTGAAAACCTGTTTCTGTCCAGTGGTGGGGCCATGCACATAGTGAGGATGTGTATGGTGCAAGGGACAGATCATTTGCAAATCTGAATATCTGATATTTACAGTGCTTTGCTGTTTGATTCCCTGAGAATCATGTTTGTGAACAGAGCACATATGGTGATGGATAATATATGCAAAAGGACAAAACACACTGATGTCAGCAAAACAGCAGCAAGGAGTGAGTAGGTGTACAATGAAATCTGCAACAGTCAGATCATCTCTCTTTCCTGCTCTCTCCGTGTCTTCCATGAATAAAAGATAAGTCTGTCAAGGCTACTGTCTAGACTGCATAATGGAGCAATTTTTGCTGAAACAATGGGACCACAAAACAGATTGCATTGAAACTTGAAGGTTATAACAGGTTTTAAACTCTGGTTTCTCTTTCGAGAATGTTTGTTTTTGGGACATTCTGCTTGAATGGGTAGTTCTTGGATGTGTTGAAAGGATTGAGGTTTCCTCTTGCCTGTGCAAACAAAGCTGGAAGCTCTGATTTAGACAGAACTATTGTGTGCATTAATTTAATTGAGCAAACGCAATCAGCTATAATGCAAGAAAAGTATTTCTGTGCTGTACTGCAGGTGGGTGTTGCACTTCTCAGGGATGGGTTATGATGTTGGCAGGATCTGCCCTAACACAGTTTGGTATTGTCTTTCTACTTTGCTGCTTCTCATGAGAATTCATGTTGGTAAAAAAACCCCAACCAACATTACAAAACCAAGAAAAAGTAATGATGCATAAAATATAATGACAGGGCATAATTACATCTGACCCAGAACTCTTTCTAGATGGTCAGTGAGGTCACTTGTGAGTAATGGTGGCAAAGCACAGGCAATGATATAGCTTAATAGACCAGAAATTTTTTGTATGTGGTCCAGTACAAACTAAATTTCAGGTACCAGTTCTGTCCCTGAGTACTCAGTTTGCTGTGTTGCTGGTAACAGGTAGTTTCACGTGGCTCTTGTCTCTTGACTGCTTCTGGATGGAAAGCACATCATGGGAAAAGACTGCAGAATTACAGCAGCTCCCTGCTGCTTGGAAAGCTGCCCAGCAGCTGTTGAAACTTGGTATAATTAAAGGTCAGCAGTAATGCTCATCCACCTTGGGCAAAGAACTAGAATGGCTCCAGGCCTGACTGCCCCTCTCTAGCTCAAGTCCTGTGAGACACAGAGCATGAGTAATCTAATCCCAAGGATTCAGAGACAACAGTAGCTCTTTGAGGATTATAGGTACATCTTTTTGGTATCTAGTGATGAAACCAACTTTTATACCCTAGCCAAGAAATGTGAGGCCATGGTGTTATTAGCTGCTCCTCTTATCACAGATTTGTGCATGAGTGGGAGAAGCAGGATGACACATGCAGGTGTCTCACATAAGGACCTAACAGCAAAAATGACAGATAGAGCAAAGGAGGAATTTTCCCAGTTGATAAAACAGGGTGTCATTCACATAGGTTCAGACAGTGGCTGAAAGCACAATTAGTTTCATAAAACCAGACAAAATAAGATCTTGTCTAAACCTAAAATTTTAATGAAATCCATGAAATGTAAACTCACAGATGTAGTGTGAGAATTTGTCTAGATTTCATATTGTGCAAGTATTTTTCAGCTTAAGCACAAGATATCAACTCACTGGTTCCATGTTCTCAACTCTTAAAAGGTTTATTCAAGACTTCCAGGGGATTCAGCAGGAACTAACCCTCCAGTTATTAGGCTCTTGGACCCAGATGCCAAGTTTTGCACATTGAAATAACTGCAATTGCCTCAACAACCATGTAGTGTGGGAGAGATCTTTCAGGATATGCTGCCTGGGGACAAGAATTATTAATACTGCAGTAAGCAATGGTGCAATATTCTGCAGCACATCACAAATAAAATAACCCCCAGACTTTGAAATGAAGTGGATATCACCGTAAACTGGAAGAAATTAGTTATGTTTACCTACATAGTCAGTGACGGTTGAGTTGAAGATGGAAGAAAAGAGGAGACAACTGTATAAATGGCAAGCCTTCCTCAGCTGCAACTCCTTGAAAACTGAACCTGTACACAGACTCCTTTGCAGCTGACTAGGATAAAAAATAGGTGTCTCATTTTTCTCAGTGCAGTTTATGTGCTGAGATGTAGAGGGGTGTATATGTCTTGGGTTCAGAAGGCACTGAGAAGGGTGGAAAGAGGAAAACCTTGGGAATTTAAGAATTAGGTGCCCTGAATTTCTAGAAGCACTTCTAGAAATTCTGAGATTAATAAACAATCCATGACCATGGCCGTTGCAGGAGAGAAGGGTGATGGGTGATTTAAATACTGAGTAGCCTCAGAAGAGTTAATTCCAGAAAGAAAAAGAGACAAGTGAAGGAGGGCGAGAGGCAGAAAGTGATTGCAAACCCTTTGATTAAAGTCATATCTGTGTAGAGATGGTAGCTGACCTTAAGCCACTGGGAGCCACTGGCTGAGTGAGAAGGAGGCTCACCTGGTCAGCGCTGGCTGTTCAGTGTGGTTGGCTTCCTGCAGCCCATCCTCTTTCCCCCAGGACGATGAGCTCATAGCAGATACTCTTCCACTTGGCTGTGTGCCACAGACTGAAGTGGATTTGGAATGTGATCTGTATTAGCAACAAGCTCGTGCTATACTGAGGCAGTTCTTGGTATATTGCTTTTTCTGTAATGTTTCTCAAATAATTATGATTTAATTGTGATAGTCATTCAGGATAACCTATGGCTACATTATCTCATGCTTTTTTGTGGGCAGATTTTATTCAGCCTCTTTGGCACCTGTCTCAGGAAAAGGCCATGTTAAAATTCTTTTTCCATTTGTCTGTGTACATTATATTCCTGTCTGATAGTGTAACATTACACATGGTTCTCAAAAGGTCACGCCAGCCTTTTTGCCCTGTACTTTCTGCAATACTACCTCCTTCCATCTCAAGCAGTACTGAAGCATACATACCCCCCTTGCACCTAACCACATGCTTCAGTGTGCCCGAAACGTGAAAACATTTCCTTCCCTGATGGTAAATAACTTTTCTCTTTGTAAGTGGTGTTGTACATACTGCATGCAAAATGCAGACCTAAAGAACAACTGAGATGTGATGAAGAGAGAGAAAAATGCAAAATGAATTCTCTTGTTGTGGCCTGGTAATATTCTTTGCACATTATAGAAAGCTGCAGGTGTGATTGTCCTGGGGCCAGGGTGTCAGCTGACCTGATACTGCTGTGGCAGACACAAACACGGTCACACTCCTGTATTCACACTCAGACTGCAGCAAGGATTGTAGCAGCACCTCATAAAAAAAGAGTAAAATTTATGTGTAGCAATTTTTGATAAGTAGTAATCACTGCTGGCTACCTTTGTAAGAAGAAGACAGATTTATTCAAGCCTGTGGTTACAGTTGCATAGGTACTCAAATACATCTACAGATGTTTTCTACCCACTAGGAAAGCTGTTAAGAGTGGGATTGTTGAAATTAGGCTGCAAGAGGCATTTTGAGTAGAGATTGCTGCTGCCAACTTGGTGGAGTACATGCTGAGTGGTTCTTAAAATGCCTTTCAATCGATATTACAATTGTAATGCAGGCACACATTTATAAGTGTATATGAAATAAAATTCTGTAAGTCAACAAGAACAAATGAATAATGCATGTGTAGATCAGAGACTTTGTTGAAACAATAACCTCTGACAATCTAGGTGGCATCAGAAAAGCCACAAATGGCAAGGTAGAAACCAATGATTTTATATTGACTGCAGTGGTAAGTAATGGAAGGAAATCTTCCTGTCCTTCCCCCACATTAATTTCCACCCTAGATTAAATCTTGTTCCCTGCTATTCTGATTATTTTAATTATCATCCTCCAGCAAGGTCACTTGACACAGCTATAGATTTACTATGTGCAATAAGGTTCAAGGACAGGCAGTATACATCATAACAGCATCTCCTGCTCTAGTCCCAGTACGATCGTGGGTTGCAAATCAGAAAAAAGTAGACGAGGATGAGATGTAATGTCATTTGCTATAACCCACAGCTTTTAGAAAACCTTGTTTAACAAAATTTCCAGGTACTGCATTAATTTTCTAGAACAGTTATTTCAAATATGCTGCTCCCTTTGCCCAAAATGAAGTGTTTCCAGAGACATGATACTTTTTCCCTGAATTCAGCTAACACATAATGGGGAAGAAACAAACCATACGGTTTAATAATAGATGAAAAACTTCGCAGAAAGAGTCCTGGGGTTTTTTTTTTAAATTTGTCTGAAGGCGTTGGGAGATGGATAGAAAAATATTGCCATAAGGGTGACTTCTGTGAGTTTTTTTGTACTTTAACTAGAAAAGAGGCTTCCAGAAGCTTCACTGAGTCAAATATTTTCACTTCAACTGAGAGGACAAATTTTCAGAAATCAGGTAACATGTCAATACCTCAGCCTAAGTCATTGTAATAGGCCCAGGGGTTTGCCTTGAGCTTCAGGAAAATGCAAGATTAATTTTCAGTGAATGCAATAAGCCGGAGTCTTTGATCTTAGATGTGGCCACCTACTGCTGTGTGCGTGCTTTCCTTCCTGTGTTTGGGGTTTTTTTGTTTGTTTGTTTTTGTTTTTGTTTTTGTTTTGTTTTGTTTTAATTTGTTAATTTATTCCTTTAGGATTCCCCAGCTCTCTCTTTGTATTCTTCCTGTCATCCTGGTTTTGGCATTTCTCAGGCTTGCTACTGGAAGAGGAATTTATAATGACAGAAAGAGTAGAAGAGGACTATCTACAATTAAACTGCAATTTTAATTGCTAATCAGCATCAGAAAAAAACAGCAATATATTTTCAGATTTCAGTGGAAGTGAATCTTACCATTTGTATTTATTTGTCACTTAGAAGTGCACAGAAGTCCCAAGCAGTACTGCAGCCTAAGTATACAAGACAGTAAATAAACCTAGAGCATGTCAGGAACATCCCTCAGGACTTTACAAGCAAATTCAATCTACATCAGACATATCCAACTGGAAGAAAAAAAAAAAAAACATTGGAGGGAACAGGGAGATTCTTCATAGTAGAAATCTTTTAATAACTGTTTGAGAAGCACAGCAAAAGGTTTTTGACTTAGAAGAGAGAGATTTGTGGAGAAAATTACTCGTATGTGATGTATAGGAGTGTCAAGGGATAGTTTGAAGTAAACTCAACAGGAAAAGAGAAACCTGATTCTCCAGCTACTTTTTCTTAGGCATGTTAATAGGCAGTGTGAAGGAGAAGAGGAAAGGCCAACACAGAAATGGGGTTGTGTTAATTGCAGGGTTCTACGGCAAGGTGGGCAGCCACTGTAGGTGACTTCTGGAAATGTGTGAAGATGTGGAGAAGGAGCAAGAGAAGCATGAATATAGAAGGGAGGGTCAAGCAGCAAACCATGGAAGAGCAGAGATGGCAATAAGGTAGGAAAATGTGCCAAAGGTTCAGTAAGACAAAGGGCCAGGAGGAGGCAAGTAAACCTTGTGTGGAATAGGGAAGAAGAACAGGAGAGATGGTGGTGATGCCTAATCCCTGTTCTTAAAATCAGAGCTGAACACGGTTAGAAGGGAAAAAGGGGTTTTTACCTCTGTACTTGTTTCAAGGATCCTTGGTGCACTCTGTCCAAGAGGAGCACTCCGAACATGCACATTGAAATGCCCACCCCAGAATGCACACCCACAAATGCACACCCAAAATGCACACCCCAAATCCCCACATGTAGATGGGCTATAGAATTATAGCCCCCGTCCACTCCCTCCCTCCCCCCCCAGAACCCTCCCCTGGACCGGCCTATCTTTTAGTTTACAAAAATGTGTTCCAGAGAAGACCTTGGTGTCTGAGGCCTCCAAGATGTTTAGTGTCCTAACTCAACAAAACATTAAGTCTAGGAATGTAGGCTAAAAGAAACACCAAGAATACAAAAGGCCACAAAGGCATACAAAAGAGGTATGAAAGAAAAGGCAAAAAAAATCATTATGGCATCAGTGGGAATAGTGCTGTGAGAAAGAGAACAAGGAACTACAACAGGCATGAGGTGAGGAGGAGGAAGATATAATAAAGAAGGCAAGAGATAGTGCAAGCCACTAGGAGGAAGAAGGAAGAGGCAAAGTTGTGCAAGTATGGTGGAACAGTGGAGAAGTGATGCCAAACCAGCACTGAATCACTTGGGGAAGAATCAATAGCACAGAGAGTAACCACTGAAAACAGGAGGTGAACTGTCTGCCAGAAGGAAGCCTGGGCATACAGCTCATGAGCGAGCCAGTGAGGTGCTGAGCATCAGGTTCATGAACAATTTAGAGTAGGGGAATATCTGGCTGCTGTGCCTGTGGCTGGCCCTGTACGTCCATCAGCCGCCAGCCAAAAAGTGGGCTATTAGCAAGCCGCTCATCAATGCTTGTATGAACAAGGACAGAATGTGGCTGTGTGTAAATACTTTTAAGGATGAGGGCTAAACTGATCTGATTTTGTTGTTAGGAGTGGGTGATGTGTGGGCCAGGAGTCTGGCCTGATTGACACCGTGGGGAAAATCAAGGATGGAGAACGCAGAACCGTCTTTTCAGCTGTTTCCAAGTCCCTAGTGTTGGAAGTTCCTGGTGTGTGGGGTAGGCAGGTTGTTAGCAGGGCACTATTCTGCTATTCAAAATCTCTAGAAGGTATCAGTATCCAGTTATGCTCTCTTTTACTCCTTTGCCAGGTTTCTCTCAAGGTGAAAATGAAGAGCCCAAAGTGGATACCACATTTTCTGGTATCAAAACTGGTTTAGCTTTCAGTAGCAATGTGATATGAGGAGTCGATTCAAAACATTTGACAGAGGTTATTTAGACATATTTAGAGGCTATTTAGACATAGCCCCAACTTTAAACTCACGAACTATCTGCACTTACTTATCAGCACAAGGAATTAAATCAGGGATTAATTTATCTTAATAATATTATTTATGGACACTTGATTAGAAAGGGTGACTGAAAAATGCAAACATTAGGTTTGAAATGTCATAACATGAACCTGATATACTTCTGAATTATTCAGTGGGACAATGCAGTACTGGTAGATTATATTTAAATTATTTAAAACATAGTTTTTCACTTCACAAGGAAGACAGTTTTTACAGGAGCCTTCCCATTTAATGTGATCAGACTGAATGCATTTTTTAAGAACTCCAAACAGTTCACTGTAGTACAGTATGTATTTAACAAACAAAAACAAAACAGAGGTGTTATTCCACAATTTATCCAAGATATTCTAGCTCCTGGGTTTCAATTTTTTAAAGAACAGGAGTAAGACAGTACTTGTGCCATCATTTTTGTGTGATTTTTTTTTTTTTTTTCCAGTTAGTTAGTGGTTATTTCCTGAAGTGTATTACTTACACAGTACTACAAACACAAATGAGCATGCCAGCTCCTATTCTGAAGGATGTGTCATTTGACCAAAACAGATACAAGCATAATGTTTTGCATCTCAAAATCCCCGTTTCTGTCTGCCTGCCTCTGCTTAGTTACTTGATTTACCACACACATTTGTAATGCTTGCATGACTGTAGTATTTGGCCAGCCTACAAATGGATGATACTCTACATTTCTCTGTCATTTTGGAACCAAAATAGATCAGGCCTAGTAACTATAGTGATGATCAGTGTTGAACAACATGCCAACTTGATTACAGCATGCATACATGGATATTTCATACTGCTTTTCACAGCAAAAGCCAGTTCCAGCAGGAAATGTCCTGCCCCGCCTTCCAGGCACTCGTCCCAAGAGCCCTCTGAAGCAGTCAAGATTTGCCATCAGGATGGGTTGCAAGGGGATATCATCCACTGGGTAAATTTTTCTGATACTGACCCTGAGTCCTAAGCTGCTGGTGAGTGCAAAGCACAGGCTGGTGTCACAATGTACCCTGTCAGGCACCTTTGGGATGCTCCACTGCCATGGCATGCCAGGGCTTCACACAGGTCCCCTGTCACTGATCACTGAAGGACACCACATCCTCCTCAGCACAGCCGAGAACCTCACTGTGTTGGACTTTTGGCTTCAAACAAAAGTGAATGTCACCGGTGACAGAAAGCCTCACAGAATCTGGCAGCTACTGGGTCACCTGAAGAAAACTGAATTTCAGCACCTTCCCAGTGAGAAGTGTTTTCATGCTGTAAGATTCACCCTTAGTGCTTTTTCAGCTGCCAACTTGGAAATGGTAGATGAGAGATCAGTTAAGATCACTGGCCCTGAAAATGTTTCATGACCTAAAATTCCTACTCAGGTAAATTCTGTGAGGTTTTTTTCCAGTCAGATATGTGTTGGCCCAGAGCCTGAGATGCCAGAGATTGTCCTTTCTTGAGGGTCAAGTTACATTTAAGAGACAAAGGCTGAGCAACCTCTGTGGCTTTTTCTGGAGGGTGAGCAACGTCTGAGCAATGGCTCTCAGCCTCTAACATTAACAGTTGATAGCCATGAATTATTTGGAAAATTCTGATTTGTGCCCATTCACTGTGCCTTTAACGAAATCAAATCATCAAGTAGGATGGTGCATAAAGAAATAACTAACTCATAGCAGCTGTGAAGTCAGTGCTTGCCAGAGCTGTATATAGCAGTTCTCAGAGACCACTGGGAAGCTGTAGAGGAAAAGCAGTTTTAAAATAACATTTTAAAGTAAGATTTTAAATTAAACTAATAATTTACAGTGTAACTGCATCTGCGGACTTGTTTAAGTAGAATAAACGTGGAATAAACGGAGTATTGACATCAGGCAAATATATAATGGGATTGATGAGAAATACACTCTTCACAACTATCCATCTTCTAAACACTCAAGATTTGGGGAAGTGATTCAGACATCATTCTGCTCCTTGAAATTTAATACAAATTCATTTCCACCCCATTCCTGATTTGTAACATGAAGGATTGTGAATCATGGGATCGTGAGCCTTGCTAAAGCAAGAGAAACTATTGGCTTCTGAGTATTGTGTACTTAATCTTTTGAAGAAGGGAAAAGTATGTAATACTAAGTGCATTAAATTCCCATTGCAATTACCAGTTTAGGGCCTTTTTTTCTTTTTTAATACTCATTGTTTAGCAGTTCCCATTGTGACACTACTGACTGGACACCTGAGAGCTTTATGCTTGATATGCCTGTGTATTTTGAAAATCTGGCCTCATTTATGGAAGCTAGGAAGTTTTGAAAGTCTGTCAATTTTCTTAGTTGTTACACTTATAATTGAACATGGAATAATAAAAGAGTCACAGATTTCCTTAAAAATATAGGTGAGTCCTGAGGAGGCCACCAAGGTGATCAGAGGGATGGAGCACCTCTCCTGTGAGAAAAGGCTGAGAGAATTAGGATTGTTCAGCTTTGAGAAGAGGCTTCAGCCTTCTAGTACCTGAGGAGAGCCTACAAGAAGGATGGAGAGGGACTATTCATGAGGACATGTAATGACAGGACAAGGGGGAATGGCTTCAAACTGAAAGAAGGTAGGTTTAGATCAGATATTAGGAGGAAGCTCTGCTGTGAGAGTTATGAGGTCCTGGCAGAGGTTGCCCAGGGAAGCTGTGGCTGCCACATCTCTGGAGGTGCTCAACTCCAGGTTGGAAGGGGACCTGAGCAAACTGGTCTTAGTGGAAGGTGTTGCTGTCAATGGCAGGGAGGTTGGAAGTGGAAGATCTTTAAGGCCCCTTTAAACCCAAACTATTCTATGAATCTATGATCACTCCACCCAGTCCCAGACCCTCATACCTGTTGTACCAAACCTATTTGCTAACTGCCAGTCTTCAGGAGGAGCAGGAGCCCTTTCTTGTGTGGGCCAGTGACCAGCTTCCAGCCTTCATTTCAACAGACTCTTGACTCACGTCTGGAAATGGCAGAGTCCACCTGCACCTCTGCTGCCACAGTGGGATGAGACTCCTGAGCCTGCAGGGTCTCTGAGAAGATCCAGCCAATGTCTCTCTCATTTTCCTCATACTGCACAGCCTGCTCATGTCCTCACATGGAAAACTGGTGAAAACCAATTTGATTTAAACAACATAATTTGATTTATTTGATAAATGATGTTATTGAACATGGTTATAAAAAGAAGATAATTTGAGTTCCAAAAGTAACTGGTGAATCTGAGCTGTGGATTCAATCTTGCGTGCCCTACTCTTGATAATTTCAAAGAGAGTTTTTTAGAGATTGGAGTCTTCTTAATGCATCTAAACTTGATACACAAACTACGTAGTCAAATTTGAAAATTTCTACCCGTTAACTAGGCAAGCAATATACACGTTGCCGATGGAATGGCAAAACATTGAAACAATCTGGGCCAATTTCCTTTAAGAGGAAAACAATTATAAATTGTACTACTAATTTCAAATAAATTTACAATCCAGATGGCACAGCCATTAAAATGCGATTTTGATGTAGGAATGTTATTGTGATATTCTGAAACCAAGAAAGAAAACAGTTTTGCAAAGAGACAGGTCTCACAGTATATGAAATGAGTGACTAAGTAAGGGTCCTAGGCTTGTACATAAAGCTACTGGAGTTCTGGGAAAGGACTAAGAGCAGGTAAATGACCTCATGTTTTCTGCTTTTCTTGGTAGCATACAAAGTATTGAATACAAAAAATATTTTGATTCATTGGACTAAATTATCCCATGAGTTGTAATTATGCATTTCCTGATTATAATTGTACAGCTCCTCAGAGTAGCTGATGTGATGGAGAACAGAACTGACCTTTAGTTTCTGATTCAAAGTCCCGATTTTAGGATGAGTGGAAGATGTGTGTCTGAATTAATTATTATACTAGTAATAAGATAAGCTATAGATTTGCTTTTCATTAGCACTACAGAACATTAGTTATTCGGTACACTCCATTATGTGTAGTAGTCATGCCTTAGTGACTAATTACAGGAGTGATTCTTGTGATATTTGAAATTCTGATCTCACTGCTCTTCATTGCCATGAAATGTGGATAATTTCATGTACAGTCTGTATGATGGTATTGAATGCTGTGTAATGTAAACATGTCACAGCCTGATATTTTCTGATCCTCTTTATGACAGTGTCTTTGAACTATTTCTTTGTAAGTTATTTCTGTCATTGATTATCAGTGAATATTCCTCAACTCTTTTTTTTAGTTCACTAATTTATATGTGTAATTTGTTTGTGGAGCTGAGGGAAGACAACATTTTTCCATAAAAAACTGTAATGACTGATGGAAGTTTGAGAGACAGGGAGTAAGAATTCAGTTGGTGGATAGTTGCAGTAGGCACTGTACACATTAGAAAACCAAGTTCTCATTTTTGGAGATTCAGATCTGTGTTTTTTTCCAGAACTTAATTTTGAAAGACAAAACTTCTGGCCAGACCTCATGGTGCTAGCACACTTTTTATCCTTTCTGGAGCCAACAAATATATTTAGTGTATTGTAAAAGAGTGTTGTAAACTACTAATTTTAGGAGCTGTGTATCTTAATCTTGGCAAGTGGCATCAAAATATGCCAATAGACACCTACTGAGTGTGCTGCTGTTAGATACACACACTGTTACCAGCTTTCTTTTTCTCTTGGCTGGCCACAGTTTTGAACAAGCTGTTGGGGTGTGTTGGGTGTGATTTGTGGATGCCTGCTAAACTCAGCACCTCGGGACTGAGTTGGGGAGCATTCATGGGCCTTGATGGACGTCACTGGTAGTGAATTCAGCAGAGGCTTTTTGGAGTCACCTCTGCACAGATGCTGACAAGAAGCTCCCATTAAACTGCCTGCCTCAGACCTGAGGTATCTCCAAGATTTACTCGGCAGTGTGGTTAGACACAGGTCACAAGGCTTGAATGTTTTGACTGAAGTCCTGTTGATGATTTATTTCAGAGATCTAAATCCTTTCATGAGTCTGAGTCATAGGCTTCGATCTGTAACATGAAAGCTGAGAGTAGACTGCTGCATCTTATGGGGACAACGGTCTGGACTGACACACATTGTCAGATTCATGGCTTGTCCGTCTCTGATGGGAAGGGTTAAATGTCAGCTTTATGCTGACTCCCAGTTCTGTGGACTATAATGTTGCATAGGTCTGGAGCAGATCTTCGTCTTCCCTCCTCCCCACCCATGAAGGTGAATTTCACCCACAGGGATTAGGAGCTCACTGAGAAACAGCAATGGCATTACTCATTTTCTGATGTGAGCTATGACCAACATCTCTTCTGTGTTACACAAAGAAAGAAGGCTATTTTCAGTGAATCAGAGAATGAATTAAATACCATCGGTATAAACAAAGTAAATAATCATGCAGAGGAAGGCAAACATTTTATGCCTTTAAGACAACAAATACAAATAAATTAGTGAGGGACTTGTCATCCACAGTCTATTCTGCTGTTTTTTTTTTTTCTTTTTTTTTTTGTTAGTTTAAGCAGTGACATTTATGCACAAATTTATACCAAATGAATACATCATATTCATGAGTCATTGATCTTAGTGTGGTATTGGGAATGAAAACATAATTCTTATCAACACCAATCTTCAAGTAAGAAAAGGCACTAGCCAAGCTAGATGGCTTCAGTTGTCTTTGAGCCAGTAATAACAGGAAAAATGATAATGCAGAACCTAATTAAGCAAATAAGAGAAAAGATGTATGAGAATAAACACACAACATAAACACCTGCTATGTGTAATTGCTATGTAACACTAAACACCTAGCCAGAGGGCTGAAGATCAGACTACAACATGTGTCTCATTTTGTGAAAAATGTGATAGAATGAAACAGGAGAAAGAGAGAGAGCTCTTGTACACAAATCTTGCACAGTCTGTGTAAGACAGGATGTTTGCAAGATCCTTAGGGTGGTCAGATAGACAAAGCTTCATTATTCACTATCTCTTACTCCAGTGCCATATGGCACATCTAGAGTATTCTGCCTGTGGTCACGCTTGCAAGCACCACCCAGCAGCTTCCTGTCCTCTTTACGGTGGTCTGCAAGACCCACTCTTTGTGTAATTCATGGCCCTGAGCTAGTGGGCTTTGGGTGGAAAGAGACAAAGTGAAAGAAAAGATAAAACTTTCCACACCTTGGTCTTCCTTGCTCAGTGGAATTGCAGTCACGTGGAACTTGGATGCCATGGCTTTATCTCTGTCATGCTTTG
This sequence comes from Daphoenositta chrysoptera, assembly GCA_013397915.1. NCBI lineage: Eukaryota > Metazoa > Chordata > Aves > Passeriformes > Daphoenositta > Daphoenositta chrysoptera. The sequence continues at coordinate 1,642 of VZRO01001648.1, read as the reverse complement.
TGAGTGGTGCCATGTTGCAGTGTGCTATGGCAGGTTATTGGTTTGCCCCATAACCGGCCACTGCCATCTCCTCCCCTGCCCTGTATTTGGTTTCTCCCTCTGGAAAATTCTGTATTCCCCGATACCCCCACGGTATTCCTCCCCTCCCACAATGCTCCCCATTGGTTCTGTAACCCTTGCCTACGAGAATTCCAACCCCACATCCCTGCACCATTGGATGTTTTGTATTCTCCCCTCTCACTCTGTAAAAGATAAAACACCTGTGTAACGGCCCTTCGGGGCTTCTCTGCGCAATCTTGGCGCCCCGATAAACACTGTACCACGAAAAGCCCCTCCGCCTCTTTCCTGCCTTCCAGTGTGCCAGCAACACCGGTGGGTCTGGTGAACCCAAACTGGGACTTCGCCGACTCTCCTGCGCCTGCAAGCAGCCTCCGCCATCCTCTCCCGTCCGAGCGGGTGCCAGGCACTGGCGAATACGCTGCTAGCTGGACAGCCAGTGTCTTGGCACGTGGCGCCCAAATGTGCGGCTGCCGGACCCCGCAGCCAAAACACCACTCGCGTCAGCAGAGGCTGAGAGCGCTCCCCGACGGCCACCACTGCCGGAGTCGCCCCCAGACGCCGCTCACTCATCCGAGAAAACCGCAGCTTTCTGGAGCGCGTGACCAGCGAAGAGGTGCCGACTGCATGGAAACCACAGCGGCACCGAGCTGCTGAAGCCGCCCAGCCGCCAAAGGTGCCCAGCCGCCGCTTGCGAGCGCACCCCAGCTGCCGCTCACAAACGTGCTGTCCTGCGGGCCAAAGCGAGCCACTGCCACCTTCAGCCACGTTGGGCTGAAGCCGCTGTNTGTCTTGGCACGTGGCGCCCAAATGTGCGGCTGCCGGACCCCGCAGCCAAAACACCACTCGCGTCAGCAGAGGCTGAGAGCGCTCCCCGACGGCCACCACTGCCGGAGTCGCCCCCAGACGCCGCTCACTCATCCGAGAAAACCGCAGCTTTCTGGAGCGCGTGACCAGCGAAGAGGTGCCGACTGCATGGAAACCACAGCGGCACCGAGCTGCTGAAGCCGCCCAGCCGCCAAAGGTGCCCAGCCGCCGCTTGCGAGCGCACCCCAGCTGCCGCTCACAAACGTGCTGTCCTGCGGGCCAAAGCGAGCCACTGCCACCTTCAGCCACGTTGGGCTGAAGCCGCTGTGCTGCGGCAAACCGTNGGTTTTTATTTTGTTTTACACTTTTTTACACCGGCAGGGAGGGAAATTGAGCCATGGGGAATAAGCCATCCCAGGCTCGGCGTGAGGTTTATATTCCAGTTTTTGAAATCCTAGAAGGTTCAGATTTAAGTTTTCTAAGAGACTTCTTAAGAAGTTTATTGCGTGGGTTCTCCACCTCTTCTCTGCCTCCTCCTCTAACTGGGTCCGGGCTCTGGGATTCTGGATACAAGTTTGGGAAGAGCTAGGAGAATTTGCTGGGATAGGGGATAAGACAATCTTCCCATTCATGCCTTTATGTACAGAGATTATGAACATTCTTAAGAAGTTCCAGGTGATGGGTAACCCAAGTTCTGATCCCAGTTCTACCTCTTTGTCTTTTCTTGCCCTTCTCTCCCCTACTCCTTGTCCCTTTACTAGGACCAGCTCAGGGGGTG
>VZRO01001640.1:65617-77576 GCA_013397915.1 Daphoenositta chrysoptera | reverse complement strand
AGGCATGTTACACACAGACATGTTGTCTGCAATGCTTGTGTAGGCTCCCTCAGAATGTTGTACAGCGAAACTGGCCATCTGCTTGTCTTGAACATTACTGTAGGATGATGTGAATCACCAAAGTCCATTGGCCAGAACAGGACTGAATCTTGAACTAAACACTGACTATTGCACAACTAAATTTAGATGAGGTGAAAGCAGCCCCTAATAGCAACAGGGGTTTTGAAATCAATCTTTACCAGGTATCAAATTCCCTTGCTGTCGAATTCATGAGAAACTTCAAGGTACAGAAGAATCCCAGACTGATAGAATGGGTTTGATTGGAAGGGACATTTAAGACCATCCAGTTCCAACTCCCCTGTCATGGGCAGGGACACCTTTAACTAGACCATGTTCCTCAGAGCCAGACACAGCCTGGCCTTGGACACTTCCAGGGATGGGGCATCCACAGCTTCTCCCTGTTCCAGGGCCTCAAAACCCTCACAGTGAAGAATTTCTTCCTAATAGCTAATCAAAAACCCACCCTCATTCAGTTTGAAGCCATTTTCCCTTGTCCTGTCACTAATGACTTTGTCAAAAGTCCCTCTGTAAGTCTGCTTTAGTACCAAAGGCTGCTCCAGCTCTAAGGTTTCCCAGGAGCTTTCTTTTCTCCAGGCAGAACAACCCCAAGCTTCCTGAACTCTTCACTGAGCTTATAGATGTGAAATCTTTAAAAATCGCAACAGTTTGGTTGCTCCTTCTCATACCATCCCTCATCTTTTGGACAATGTAACAATAAGAGGGATGCTATAATAAATCTTAACAGTAAAGTCCAAGACTCAGAGAACCTCTTAGGTGGGCCCTGCCAATATTTATGTTAGAGCTTGGAGACTTGAGCTTGGATGTTTGTTATACTTCTGAGTATAACATTATTTAACATGACTTGTTCAATTTTGTCCCTCTCAACAATGCTCTGGTAATTTGTTTGGAAGTGCAGCCCCCAAGGTACAGGAATACTGCATGCTATAGTCCTACAGACTCCTTTCTGACCTTCTGATACCTGAGTTCTGTTTTCTTCATCTTCTCCCTCTATAATCCCAAAAATTGAGATTTTCCAGGAAGGAGATCCAAGTGATACTTGAACCAGTTCCTAGAAGCACTCTTCACACACAGTGCTACATGGTCCTTATAAAGTTGTTAGAGCTTCTTAGAGCTTTAGTATTAGCACAAAATTCTCAAGATATATCTTATGTAGTAATATGTCCCTGAATATAATTCTTGGTGTGTCACAAAATCCTCATCACTCTAGTTTTGCAATTTCAAAGTTAAATTGTAGTGTAGAATAAACTCTTCTGTTGTCACAGTGACTTTTATATCCATGAAGTTATAACAAGTCTTTAAAACCTCGAAATGTCTAAATTTTAGCTCATATAGCAATAAAATTGCAGGTAAATACATGAATATATCTATTAATTATTTTTTCTTTGAATTATATTTTTTCTTTGACTTGTGTTAATTTCCCATCATATGAAGAGAGTAGAAGTTACAATTCTGCTCGTTTTTATTTTTTTAAGCACAAGTCCCAGGTGTTTCATTTTTAAAAGATGTTACAGCAATAAAAATGTTATTAAAGTGTCTTTGTTCATGCTGTTATAGTTGAGGTTGTGTCAGCATTTCCATTACAAGCTCATCTTTTTCAGAGAAATGCTCTGGTCCATTGGGTAAATAACACATGTTTTTCTATGACACACACACACAGAAAAGCTAGAAATATTAAAGGATAAAATTGTTTAGGATCCTATCTTAATTTCATACAGTGTATGTTGGGTTGTAATTTTTCCCCATGAATGAATAAATCAAGTATTGCCTGCCAGTGATCACAAATTTCCTTGTACCACAAACTATGTTATCATCTTTTTTCATGTAGACTTTTTTTTTTCAAATTAAAAGCTGGAGAAAATGTATTTCTCATTACTATCATGCATACTTATCATTAAGATAATGCTTTGAAATTTCAGCTAACCCTTAGAACTGTTGAGGAAATTAAGATGTGGTGGGCCCCTGAAAGACAGGTCAAAACCAGTTTTAGGAGGTCATTTTTGATTTTGAGTTCTCACCACAGCTGAAATAAGGTCTTAGGTGTCTCAGAATTTATGTAGCATCATATCCAAATTATAGGCAACTATTGGTACCCCAGTCTGAAGTGACATGACAAGGCTGTAAAATGGAATCAGAAACCAGGAGAGCCTTCCTCATAGGAAACTGCTGAATAGGACACACCTCAGTCTATTAATTTATAAGCTAAACCTGCTTACTCAAGAGGCAGCTCATAAACCTTTTACATTCAGTTTGTATGTTTTTAGTCAGTCATTACAATTTCTAGACACCAGCCCCACTGCTAATAACAGCACATCTGTTAAACTGCATCCTGAGCTCTCCCCCCGCTCTGGGGCAGTGATCCTGTAGTTTGATGAGTTTTTTTGGTTATTGCCATGACCCTCTCATATTTTCGCAATCCTCCTGCCTCCTGTAGAAGGTCACATTCCACAAGAGCAGCTTGGAAAATAAGTGGCTTGCATTTCACACCCAAAAACTTCACTCAGTATTTGTTTTAAAAACACACACTCTTTTAATACATGGGACGGGTGATCTCTAAGACTAATCTCACTTAGTAGAGGAGGCCAAAATCTTCATAGTCTCAGGCTTATTTTTGTTGTTGTTGTTTTTCTTGTTTGTTAGTCTTTGAATCCTTTAAGACCAACTATCTTATTGCATCCAGGTTTATTTAGAAATACTGAGAAGTTACTTCTGGAAACTGGGATTCAGGTGTGCCAGAAGTTGTGCAAACATACAGGAGGAGATTTTTCTTATCTACCTTAGATAAGAAAAGAGTTAGGAAAGATTTTCAATGGATGAAATAAATAGAGAAGGCAAGTGGAGACAAATATTTCCACAATCTTTTGCACACAAGAAAGAGTGAGGTTAGATAATACACCTTAAGCTGAACTGCAAGTGATAGAGCCACAAAATTGCCCACGTTCTTCCCATAGTCAAATCGTACCTTAATACAAAATTTCTTCTCTTTAAAGATTAGGAATTCACAAAGAGGAGATTTTTTTGGCTTGTTTAAACTTTTATGTCTACCATCAGATCATGATTTCCTAATTTTTGCATTATTTGCCCTTGTCCAAGACATGTTTTGCAGGGTCATCATTCATCTGGTGTACTGATTAAAAAGCCTTTCCTTTGTCTGTTCATTTCAATATTTAATACCAAGTTCAGTGATTAGGTGCAGCTATTTTTTCTTATCTCTTCATAATTTTTGTGAATGTATAACTCCTCAGTTTCAGGACATAGATTGCTTTGATAGATTGCATAGATTGTTTTCTTACTCCAAATTAAGTCCTGTCCTAAGCACAAGGTCTCATTGTTAAAAAAAGGCCAAGAGGGTCAATCATCTTTTTCCAAAGATTCACAGATGTTGTGAGCAAAGTTCTCCTATCTCTGGATAACTTAATTTGCAGGTGCTTAAAAACAACAAGTCCAAAGCAAACTATTCATGACTTAACTATGTGTTGTTTTGAATACTTTTTCTTAAATCCAGTTTTCTGGAATGAATTTTTTTGGCATTGACATTTCTCATAAAGAAAAAGCTAATGATTTTCTTCTGAGCATAATATGCGGATAATTAAGATAATGTTTTTAGCAATCTGAAGTGTGTAACTGCCTTCATACAATGAAAATCTTTTTTTTTTTTTTTTTTTTTTTTAACCCTTCATATATTTAATTTAACTGTGGAACAAAAAAATAGAAAGAAATATGATGGTTTGCATAATTACTCAGCTACTTCAACACTATATTCTTGAGTCTTTTTCAATCTTTCACTTGGAAATTTTCTCCATAACTGAGCCTTTTAGGATCTTTTATTTTCTTTTCTCATAGCTGCATTAAGTGTCTTTGTCTGAGAAAGAAGCATTTGCCTTTGGTTTATAAAGGTGTATGGAAACAGTGAGGCACAGAAAAATATGCATAGCTGTGCATTTGCTGTGTGTGCTCCCTGTATAACATACATGCATATGGATTTTTGTGTGTGGATACATAGCACATCTGCACATACAAGAAGTATTTAATCAACTGTTAGGCTTTGAAAGTATAATCATATTAAAAAGTCACTTATTTTGAAGTTACACTGGAGAGTGGTTATTAATAACTTTGATAAATTGAGGAAAGCTTTGATAGCATAAAGGAAAAGAAAGATTTTTTCTGATGAGTTTCTGAATACTGGTAGAGAATAAACCGTTTTGAGGGGGATGTGTGCCACTCCTGATATTATTTAGAAAGAATTGCAAGGGACAATGCTCAGTTTATTTTATTGGTGAAAGAGAGGAAAAAATGACAGAAACAGCTCCAAGTGAAAATGCTGCTTTTGTCTCTCAGATGTTTTTCCTCTAGATCCAGGTGCCCCTCGTGTACCTTAATCCTCTGTGGTTGCTCAGTGCTGTTTGTGAGGAGCTGATCCAGGACAAATCTGACTTGGCAGCTGTGCAAGGGCCAACGTGCATCACTCAGCTGCCAGCCTTCAGCCACGGAGAGGAAGGCTGTTTCTGCACTCAGGTTATACTCACTGCTTTAGGGAAGGAGTTTTTAGTCTCAGCCTTTGCATACTTGCTCACAGACGTGAAATGGAGAGAGGAAACCTTGAGGAAATGCTACAAAAAGCCATAGTTTTCCCTGCATTAGACAAAACATTTGAGCACCAACTATTCTGTTTATGTGTCAGACAACCTGATGTAGTATATACAAATCAGGGGTAATATTTCCAGCCCCATTTTCTAAAAGAAGAATGTTTTGGAGGTTTTACCTTATTTTGTGTAAGGTGTCTGCACATTTTTTCCTTGTAATCTCTCTAAAACCTGAGTATCATCAAGGTTTTAAAGTCTTCAGTTGTTCTCTGTTTCTTTTTCAAGAACTAACCAACACTCTCCATTGAGAAGTTGAAGAGAAATTGCTTCTCACTTGTGAATTCTCTTTAGGAAACTGTTCTGACAGTGACCAAACTCCTGCTGTGAAGCCCTTCTCACAGCAATCAGACTTAGACCCTTAAAAACACTCTGGTGAGACCCCACCTGGGGTCCCCAGCACAGGAAGGACAGAGACCTGTTGGAGCAAATCCAGAGGAGGCCACCAAGATGATCAGAGGGATGGAGCACCATTCCTATGAGGAAAGGCTGAGAGAGTTGGGATTGGTCAGCCTGGAAAGGAGAAGCTTTGGGGTGACCTAATCGTGGTCTTCTGGTGCCTGAAGGGAACCTACAGGAAAGACAGAGATGGACTTTATTTGAGTATAAAGTGACAAGACAAGGGAAGTGGCCTCAAACTAAGGAGAGTAGGTTTAGATGGGATATTAGGAAGAAATTCTTGGCTGTGAGGGTGTGAGGCCCTGGCACAGGGTGCCCAGAGAAGCTGTGGCTGCCCCTGGATCCCTGGCAGTGTCCAAGGCGAGGCTGGACAGGGCTTGGAGCAACCTGGGATAGTGGAAGGTGTCCCACCCATGGCAGGGGTGGCACTGGATGGGCTTTAAGAACCCTTCCAACCCAAACCATTCTGATTCTCTGATTCTCAATGCACACACAGCAGCATTTCCATGGATTTTGTGGTACACTGGAAGCATATGAAAGGAATTACATGCGCTCAGAGGAATCGTTAGCCTTTAAAGTGAGTATTTTAAAATTAAACATTTTTAAATAAAAGTTTTGCATTTCTGAGCAAAGAGAAAGATTGGTAATCCACGCTGTTAGCTAGCAACATGCAGCCTGTCTTGGAAAGGAGCATGTTTTGTATCTCTCAGATAATGGCTTACATAAAGCTTGCTGCAACTCCAGAGAATTTTAGATCTTGTAGATAAACTGGATTTAGAAACAGCTGAGAAATAGAGGAGTAATTTTAGTGTAATTTTGTCAGTTTTTGTAACATTCTGTTACAAAGAATGATAAAGCTGAACTCTGAGTGATTTATTGAGAATTTGGATCATGTTCAGTATTTGCACTTACAGAAGTCAATTTATCCATAGGTCTCTCTGGGTACCTTTCAGAGAAGAAAAGGAGTAGTTTTCCACATTTCACAAAGCATCCAAATAGGTGATTTCTCCCACATTTTCCCAGAATGTCATCAACTTTGTCCCTGCCCATGGCAGGGGGGCTGCAAAGAGATGATCTTTAAGGTCCCTTTCAACCCAAATCATTCTATGGTGCTATGAACTAAGGCTGAGAATAGAAACTTTGGCCTCTTAATCTGTACAGGCTCTAGACACACCGTTGTATTGGCTACATAAACAGCCAAGACTACTTAGATTTAAAATTATTAACCCTCCTGCTAGCAGTTCCTCTGCTAACAAAGCATATACACAGTGTTCAACTGGAAAACTGCAGAGCATGACAGTCAATGTGTTGCTATAATACTTGTTGTTATGAATTAATTAGCTGATTTACATTTATATAGCACACTTCATGCAGAAGCAACACATGGCATTATACACTTAAACTACATTACAATTAAACTGAAATTCTGCTAGAGAAGTCAAGATGAGGCGTCCAAAATAAACCACCCAAAAAGCTCAAAAAATTAAGTTTCTCATAGTTCTGATGGGAAGCAGCTTATTTTTTTAAAAATCAAATCTTTAAGAAAGGGCAAGTACAAGTCTCAGTTACAAGGACAGTGACTGATCAGCTGTTCAGGGAGGTAAGTGGAGATGAAAACAAGATGTGAAGGATATACAATTACTGTAAAAGCAATTATGCATTTGACAGGAAGCCTGTGCAGCATCCTCCAGCTCCATGTGATCAGCCAATGTATGCAAGTGGCCATTGTAGATGCTGAATTTTGTGCAAACCAGGGTCTTACACAATGTGTGGTCAAGGAAGGCTGCAAACATAAAGTGGCAGTAATCCAACTGTGGTGCTACAAAATGTGAGTCAGGAGCTGTGCATCCCACTGAGACACAAATGGTCTTAACCCACTAAATTCCTGAGATGACTAAAATGAAGTCTGAACAGTACAGCTCACTTGAGCTGATTAGGAAATTAAAATTCCACTCCCAGCCAAATGTTGAGTGAAGAATTACTGTTGCAAGAGTTATTGGATGTAAGCAAAAGAGAAGAAAAAAAAAAAAAATTAATTTTCTCTGACTTAGAGAGTTAGAAAAAAAAATTTAAAAGATCTAAAGCCTGACTTTTGACAAAGGGTATTCAAAACCAAAAGGTACATCATCAGAGGATAAAATTATTTTTAGTGACTTCACAGTGAAAGTATTTTGATGCTGTGTCTTCTTTAACTCACTTAGAAAGAGTGACGTCTATGAGACACCTGTTTCTGTTTCTGGAACTGAAGGACTGTTCCAGGCAGGAATTTCAGATATTAGCACTGACTTAGCCTTTTCTCCAGAAATGTGCTTGTTTGGGTTCTTCCAATATCTTATTTATTCTTATGAATAATTCTTGACTGTTTGAAGGTTGCCTTTTCAACCAAACTCAGTTTCCTCATTTACCATTTAGTTTTAACATTTCATTAAGTTCTTGTTCCAGTGAGTGCTAATTTTATGCACTTAGAAATAAAATGTATTAAAGGATATGATCCTAAACAATATTACTTTTTCAAAGTACAAAGTGAACTTCAAATTAACCGTATTTGGAGTGAAAACTGAGAACATGTTTTTCAGAAAAGAAGTGTTCTTGAAGAGTTTTTTTTTTTCTTTTCAGCCAAGCAGATTCAGATTCACAAAAGATTGTGAAAACGTACAGAAAAAAAAATTAAAAACAAACAAAACCAAGCAAAGTTCTGAAAAATACATTTAAGCAGTCAACTTGATTAGAAACATTGCAGGTTTTTGGTAGCCCGGCATTGGAAACTACATTACGCAAGAGTTCTTATTTTCTGTTGTTTTTTTTTTTATCTTTCCATAATAAAACCCCGTCATCAGTGGGCAGGAGACTGCCAGCAAAAGCTCAGCCTCAGAAGCTGAAGATAATTCACGGTGCTGCAGCTGGAATATTAAATGAAGCTTTCCACTTGGATCTCGTGGATCACATGCATTCCATACATCACATCACATACCTCACGTCCTTCAGATAGTGCAAGTTACCTGTGGGGTTTTGCAAATGTGGCTTTCATCCCCTGGCATTATAAATTTTGGGGTTGTGATTACCTGAGATACTTTCTGTTTCCTCAGCTCCTACTCAGCTGTGATCCTAAGAGAGAGAAAACGGTAATAGGTCATTCCCAGTGAGTCCAAACTCATTCTCTATCTCCGTGCCACAATCCAGGAAAGCTGCACAAATGCTGCAGTGGGGATTTCTTTCCTGGGGCACTGGCGTAAGAAATACACTGTGGGAACGTGGGAGAGCTTAAGGTATTTGACCAGAATGGAATTATAGCCATATCAGTGGTCAGCAATAAATTTGAGCAGCCTAGTGTAAATGTTGACAGCTATAAATTACACATGAATGGATAAGTCATACCAGGGGATTGGATGAAACAAAAATTGAAATAAATAAATATATTCGAGAGAAGAAGACGGGAAAAAAAGGAAAAAAGGGATGGGGGGAGGAGGGGGAAGTAGCAATCTACACACCCAGGAAAAACATGTCAGTGTCCCTCCAGCCATGCTGGCAGTTTAGGCATGGAAAAATTACTGAAGGCAGATCATGATTATCAGAGCAAGAAAAAGATGTCTCTAATAACTGTGCTATCTGCCATCAAATCTCCAGAGACAAAAATAGACTCATTTGCTCCAAGGTTTCAAGGGTTACAGAGTGAGGCAGGAACCACAGAAAAAGAGATTGATACCAGGGATTAAAGATCACAGCTGTACAGAGAGGAGGTGGAAACAAATTGGCACTGTTTCTAAAGCCCTGATGAAAGAAAATGGTGCCTTGCTAGCGAAGGTGACAACTGAAAGATAAAAGTAGAAAGGAAATGTTTTAATATTAGAGCTGAGCAAAATGTTGGTAATGAAACAGAGCTGCAGTTTTGCTTAGTTTTGCACTTCCACACAGAGTGAGAGCTTGGATCGCTTTCTCAAGGTGAGCAATCCCAAGCCAATTTATTATATCTTCTGGTGGAAATGATACAGAGGGAACTGTGATTCCCCTGGCTGGGATACAAACACAGCCTTGTGGTTATCCAGCCTAGGGCACCGGGCTGTTTCACCCCATTATTGTGTCACCTCAGGCCTGACCACGACGAGGCACAGCTCGGTTCTCTCCTGGGCAGGGAGGGAGCTGCCAAATGTTGTGGTGTGGTTTCTAATTTTACTGTTAATTGCTGTTTCTTCCCCAAATGGTTTGTCCCCTGTTTTTTGCCCCATAAATGGTAGTTCGTCCCGGGACTTGGTACCCTGCCCCATGCCCTGTCACTCAGTGTGCTGGGTCTCCTCCCCTGAGCTTGGTACTACCCCTTACTCTGGAAAGTTCTCTACTACCCCCTGTCCCATTGGGTATTTTAAATTACTCCACTCCCTTCTCTTTCCCCATTAAGCCCGTGTCATGCCAATCCTACCCTGGACCCTCCCAAGGTGTAATTCTACTGGTTACCCTGTCTGCACCACCCTTAGTACCACCCCCCTAAAAAACCCCTGCACACCCTCAGCACGCTGGCTTCGTCCCTGAACCCTCTCTGGAATAAAACCTTCCCTGGAACTCACACAAAGACCTCTCTCTCGTCCTTTGCTCTCGCCTACAGCTGCACTCCCTGGCTGGCTGTGGTTTAACCCGCTGATATATCACAGCTCAGCTCTGCCGCGCGGAGGCTCTGGGGACACTCGCTCGCCTCGTGCAGCGAAGGGTCTGAGTCCAGGCCGACCCCGAGCTGCGCATCCAAACTGTGCAAGCTCAGGCTGAGCCACAAGCCTCCAGCCAAAGAGCTGCTGCAATGGCCATCAAATCCCCCAGCAGAGCAGGTATTAAAGTACAAATCATTAAGCATTAGCCAAGGAGCTGTGATAAATAGAGGCTATAATGCTGACTTTCTGCAAGTGTTAAAAATGATTGATGTCAAAGTAGCTTTTGTAATAGATATAATAGTGGCTTTACTACAAATAGATGCTATATGTAGCTTTATTACAAATAAGATGCGGTATGTATAACGTAGCTTTGTTATGAAGATGTAGGGTTTTTTTTAACAATAACTAATGCTTTTATTTCTGTCATTTAACCTAAAACTTAAGACATAATAGGGAAATAGCTATGCCTGTTAGCTGTCTGCTTGGTCGGATAACATCCCACCAACACGTGTTGGGGACCCCTGCTCCTGACATGCCAACTGTCGGCAGCTGCCGTCTGCGGAGACCACGGACCAAAGCCCACTCTGGGGGTGATAGGAAAAATGGACTGAACCCACAGCCAAGGAACATGCATGCTCTAAAAAGGCAGACCCAAGGAGGAGCCATGCTAAACTGTTCCAGGAAAAGTTTGAATAGGCATGATTGTTTATTATATGTAATAGGCCGGTGTGTATGTAAAGGGGGTCTCCGAAATAGCAGACGTGCTCTTGGCTGAGCGCCAAAGCACCCAGCGCTGTGAATTTTGCTTTATTGTCTTTGTCCCTTATTGTCCTTTATTAAACTGTTAAATCCTACCAGGAGAGTGAACCTTGTTTTTCACAGAGCCACTGCAGGAAGAGCTAAAGACGGAGATTTCTGCAGGCTTGTATCTCTTGTGGGCAAGACAGACGGACCCAAGGCACAGCATTACAGGGTATTGAGCTTGCTCACAAAATGGAAACCTTCTTCTCTTAGCGCTTGACCCCGAGGATTGCTAAGCAGGCAACTCCCCCTCAGACTGGTGGGAGCTGAGAACAGGGGGAAAAAATTCAAGGATCTTCTTTAAATCTGGCTCCTTAGTTGAGATTTTGAAGATAGAAACCTAAATTTAGCGTCTTGAGTTCCAAATTTCAAACAGGGATGGAGAAAACCTAAAAGAAGCATTTCAGAAACTTTCTCCCATTTGTTTTCATTAATTTTATTCCCAAAATGTCAAAATTTCCTGAAGTATTAGCCACTGCTGATTTTGACTGCCTGCTGATAGCCATGCAGTGATGCTGATGCACTAAAACAATTAGAAATTTAAAAAAATAAAATATAAAATCTAGTTTGCATTAGATGAGCACAGTCTAGATGTCTTGATACCATATCTTTGTCTCTGCAAAACTGGTTTTGTTATTGCAGCCCCACCATGGTTGTCCATGTGACAGGGATACATTGCTGTGCGGGAGGGGGAATTTGGAAGAATTTAACATATTTCTGAGTATTTCATCCTGAAAAGACATTCTTCTGTAAGTACCCAAGCAGATTCAGTGAACACATTTTTTTTATATGTATAGATAAAGACTTTATGTGTATGGATATATAACCTGTAGTAAAGAAGTGTCCATACAGTGATTTTGAATTAAAATCATGGTCTTACAGTACATTAGCTGTGACATTTTCTTCAGTGAATAATAATGACAGGATTGGTAGTGGATTAGGCCAAAGAGACAAAAGAAATGTCCCCAGGTTGTAAGGAGCAATTTATCCCTATATTGTTTTGGGCAATCCCAGAGCAGAAGAGGACAATTTGTTATTTTAAGTGAGGTGTTGAAAAGCTCTGGAATGGAGAAGCGTGTTCTGTCTGCTGCCAATAAAGGTTAAAATGGCTAAAAAGTCTTATGAATTCTTATGAAAGTTGTTATGAGCTTTCGTTCTTTTCAAGGTTTTGAAAAACTCTCAGAACAAATCTTTTATGGGGATTAATCAACGTCTATTGGATTGGGCAGAAATTACTTAAAACAGAGTCATTCCTTGCAACCAGACACTATCGGCCCAAAGAGGTTAACTGAGGACAAAAATACTGCTGCTCACTACTTCTCTAGATCAATGTAAAATTAAAAAATAATAAATAATAGAAACATTTTATATATATATGCGTATATATATATATATATATATATA
>VZRO01001640.1:485-65569 GCA_013397915.1 Daphoenositta chrysoptera | reverse complement strand
ACTGTTTTGACTGTTTGGCCTTGTGCTGTTTCTTGCTTGTCATACTGTCTGAAAATCCAGGAAGATTCAAATATTGGCCTCCCAACCATAAGAAATGCAAAACAATTAGAAGGGAATTTGAAACTCTTGTTTTATCATTTATTTCTAGTTGATGGGCTCGAAGAAGTTGAGACAAGCCAAGTGATGTTTTAGTCACGTTTGCTTTTAAGATGAGGACGGGTAACTCTCATTTCCAGTGCCATTTTATCTGCTTTCTCTGCCTGCAGAAACACAAACTCTGATTAAAACATTTCAAGTGTCTTTCCCTTAAAGCTTTCTCCTGCATAAATGAGCTGGTGATAGATTTTTGCTGAACAGTTTTGAAGCATCTCTGCACCTGACTTCCCAGCATCCGGGATCATCCAGACTCACAACTTCAGCCTAAGTTGTTCTATGAATAATTTTAAATGACGAGTGTCACTCATGGATCTTTAGTTTGCTAGAAGTCAGATCTAGTGTGAATGTTTTCAGGAAGAAACACTTAAAAAAGAAGGGTTCTGAATAATTATCCACGTTATATAGCTTCCTAGAGATTACTCAGCATTAAAGAGATTTAGGTCTTGTTAACCACAGGAAAGGAATTGATGGAATTCTTTACATGTACACAGGGACACACTTGGTCCTTGTAAAGTGCCTCGAGTGTTGGTTAGTACTACTTCTAGCATACCGTAATTAAGATTTATATTGCTCGAGGATATTTGCTGTTAACACTGGAAATTATGTTTTTCTGTAATCAGAATTTAAATGGGGGAAAAAAAAAGGTACACTTGAGACTCCTTGTATTCGTGAGTGTGGAAGTGTCATTTATATTTGGTTTAACACTGAAGTTCAAAGGTGCTGCTCCGAGAGCAGCCAAGGACATATCCAAATGCTGGGCGCACAAAGATTTAGGGAGTTCTGTATTTTAAAATAAGATTTATTAGACGCAGAAATCTCTCTTTTATTCACAGTGAATATAACCCTTGTTTCTATAACCTAGAACTTAGTCTGTAATAACAATGTCTCTATGGGGGGGGGGAATACACAGGCTGCTAAAAAACTTTAAAATATTTTAGGAAAATTCTACTTTGTCAAAATTTTTGGTGAGATTATTGTTTTAGAGTAACAGTTTCTCTGCCATGAAAAATATGCATTAATCATAGGGAAAAAATTTGGAAAAAATAATAAAATCAGCTCCCCAAATTTTTGAGGCAATGCAGTTGTGAACCCCAAGGAAGACAGGGAGGGAGAAGGTATTTTGATTGACATGCTTAGAATACATCCTGAATCATCCCTTCTCTTTCCAGACATCCTAGTCAGAGGAGCAAGAATCTATGTATTACTAATGATTGCAACACAGAAATTTTATTGCTAAATAAATTCTTAGAAAGACTCTCTCTTTTTACTTTTTCACTCTTTTCTAATTTTTTTAACAGAATGTCAACCTGCTTCAGATCTTCTCAGGACTTGTTCAGGGTCAGGGAGGAAGTGACCAGAAGAACTGAAAACTGAACATCAACACTAGGAAGCACATTGTAGCAGTGTTTGTTTGTTTGTTTGTTTTTTTCCCACTATATCAAGACTGTGTCGTTTCATATCTGTCATTTTAAACTCGCTAGAATGAAAGCTGAGTTTAATAAAGTTTTTTTTGAGTGCTCAAGTAACAATAATGTTTCAAAAATAAAACCCCAAAAATTATAACCTCCAGTGCCACAGATATGCACCTGACATTTATTTTTTAAGTGTACATTAGCTTGGAAGTGGTTTAGTTGAAATAGTTCCTGTTATAGACTACTTTCCAATACAAAAATAAACAATTCAATTGAATTTATCCATCTGTTAGGTTGCCTCACCCCAACAAGCTTTGAGCACATTGCTTGCTTTCAACAGAAATTTGACAGGGACACCATTATTTAAAAGAGAAATAAATTTGTGTGAATCTCAGCAATCAAGTAGAAGACAGAAAGGGCTCAGCTGGTAAATATTCTGCTTGGCCACAGCAATGAGCACATGAAGAACTCCCAACCAGCCTTAGCCTTCCTCTCATGTTGACTTTGGCTTTCTGCTCATGGAGATATCCAAGGGATGCAGGGCAGAGCTGGAGATGATGGTGTTCGAGCCAAAGAAGAAATTAAAAAAATGTGCAGGGCTGTTCATTAGAAAGCAGGTTTCATTAGCTCCACTGCTCAGAGGACTACTTGGTTTTGATAATAAGAAGCAATTTCCTGCACTTCAGAGTGTCACTTGGCTGGAGGTGTAAATCAGTGCAGCTTATGGGAATACCAAGGTGTGCTAATTATACCATCCCTGATCCTCTCTGGCATTAAAATCCCTCCTAGGAAGAGTTCACCCTGTGAGGACATTCTTTGATTTAGAGCCTGGGAAATAATAATAACCATAATGTGACAATACAGCTTGAAATATAGTAAAAAGTACTGTTTACTAGGAAGCAAATGCTTTAAAAAAAAAATGAAAACAATGCAAGAACTCTTGAAAAATAAGCCAAAAGGTAGGAAATAAATAGAATTTGCCTGAAACCGTAACAATTCCTTCTAAATATGAATTCTGGAATGACACAAACTATGCAGAGAATAACTGTGATTCTCATCATCTTGAAATTTGTAATGCTTTACTCAGTATTTTGGATGGAAAGCAAAAGAGCCATTCCTTGTAAAATCACAAGAAATGGGATATCCTGTCTTAAGAAAATGCTATAAACTCCAAGGTGAAGAATTTTCACTTCCTCCCATTAGGATTGCTCCATTTTACCCTAAACAGTGAATTAGTGAATGAGCATCATCAGGAACCCAGATGTGCAGTGACTTGAGCATGTCATGTTCTGGGCTATTATAATCATTAAGTTGCTAAGCATGAATAGGTCTCTGCTTTGCCAGCGTCTTCTCCACAAAGTTTTATGAATCTAACCTTTCATTTCCCATTTCTTTTGTCTGTTCCTCAAAACCAAAACATTTCACCTGAAGCTGAATAGAAAGTTTCATATGCCACTGACTTTCCTTTTAACAATTCACTTAGGAAAAGCAACAAAACAAATCTCAGTCTCTATAAAACCTTCCTTTTTTTTTTTTTTCCCTGGTTTGACTAAGTGAGGAATAATCTATTATTTATATTCCTATCCACTACACACAGAGCTCTCTCTCTGGGGAGAAGATGAGATAAAGAGCAAACCACCTGCGACAGATGTTGCTCATATTCTCTCATGCACTATGGGAAGGTGTTCAGATTCTGCCGTGCTGAAAGTGGCATGTGGAAAATAGGGAGAGGGGGAACTATAATGGTGTTCTGAGGAGGGGAAATAGTTTATGTAAAACATTCTGCCTCTAGCAAATCATCATATAAGCTGTTGCATCAGCGTAGGCAAACCACTGGGACACAGCTTTACATTTCACACCTTCTTTCTTGACTGTGCCTCCTGCACAAACCAGCTACAGGACCCTGCTGCTCCAAACGCTGCATCTGAATTCCAATCACAGGCAGCAGAAGAGATGAGAGCCTTAAATTACGGAACGATTGCAAGACAGTAAGGAAAAATGCATTTCCTTAATGCAGAACACAATGCAATTGATTAAAGAGAAGGAAATGCAGTAATGTAGATTACTATGACAGTATCTTGTACATATATCCATGTTCAAATTGCCTTTGAAGGGCTGTGATTTTCTAGTTGGGAAATCTACAGGTAACCAAGATGGTTCTGTCCTCTCTTCTAAATTGAATGTCTGCTCTTCCTTCAGTACACACTTTCTGCATATTTTCTTTTAGAAGCCATTTTGAGCAAGACCCTTAAAAGTATTTAGACATCTGCTAGACAACTGGAACTGAGGAGTCTGAGGAGCATTTGAATATTAGAACCCTTTTGATCACCTGAATTCGTGATGGTATCCTCATAAATAATGTTCAATAAACCAAGATTCTGTGTTATGATCATGGTCTATATGGGGAAATTGGCTGTAGTCCTGGCCTGACTGGAGCAGCTCAAGGGATGCACATCAAATGTTTCAGAAGTGTGAGAGAAGGTAAAGCTCAAGGAATGGTTTGCAGGCAGGAAATGAAAACCCTTTCTGAGTGGGCTTTTTTTTTGTCAGCTCTGGGATGAAAATACGCATTACAGGAATTTGGGATTCAAACGTGTCTCACTAACCATGTCAGCATCAGAAGCTGCTTCCTGCTTAATTCCTCCCACAGATGGAGATTTGATTACCCATCTGTACTCACTTGTCCTCTCAAAAGTGTGCTAGAGAAATGGAAACAAAGTTCTTGGAATCCCTGGAAAGTCCTTGCTGATAAAACTTAAGCTACTTATCCTTTTACATAGAATACAAAAGATACTTAGGTTTTTAAGTTTTATGTTTATGTGAACACCTGTATCTCGGTTGTTGCACTGCCATTCTCCTTCCTTCCTGTGGGTTCTGAAAGATAAGAAGATAAAAAAAGTCTCCAAGTTATGTAATGCAGGCTTTTTAAAATGCTCCTCTTTTTAATTTGTGTGCCCAGTCTTCAATGGAGCCAATACTGAGTGGAGATTTTATGTGTTACTGTGAGAAAAATAATATATTAATAAAAATATTTTTTGCTAGTCAACATTTGAGAAAATATCTTTTTTTTACGGTTTGAAGAAAAATACAACTGAATGGAAGGGAATTTTCCTATGCTGTAAAATCAAACTTTCCCTCCTGTTTAAAAAAAAAAAAATGAAAATTTTAGATTGGTGAAGACCCCCCTACTTTTCTATAACTGCTTGCCTCTTATTTTTATGAACTACAAAGTGAGAGGCACAGCAAGTAGTTCAAAGACTTCAGCTGGTCAGAATCTTTACTTTTATTCTAAAATCCATTTATTCCTGAGGAAAAAGTAACGAAAAAGAAAGTGTGTATAAGTATGTAGAACCCTAATAATTTAGTCTTCAGTAGGTCATGTTGCTGCACAGGCTTAAGAGCCAGTTCACACTGTTATTGAATAAAAGCAAAAAGTATAGTTACCATAGCAACGGCCACAACACATGATGCTGCTTTTTCCCTCTGAGACTTTAAAGTCCCTCACAATTTTAAGGAAACATGCATCAAAACATCTCATCTGCACTTGAAGGCCTTGGTGGTTTTTATTAAAATGCACCAGGTTTGATATATTCAGCAGCAGCTCTTTCTGCTGAGCAATTTTGAAGAAGGCCAAGTTGCAAGAGCACTGATAGTTTGAACATAGGTGCTATACAGTTCTTTTTGTCTGCTGGAAAGACATACTTTTTATGTCTTCCTAGATTTGCAAACAGAAGGGAAATGAGAAGCTGTATAAAGGTCATATTTCCAAAACCAAATAAACATTGTGTTGTGGTTCTTCCTGCTGGAGTGGTGAGTCTAAAACAAGTAATACCAGTTGTGTGGGTAAATTCCTGGACTGTCCTGGGTGAAGAATTTCTGTGTCTATCCTATCACTTGCCAACTTCCCCATTAACCATCTCAGGATGGAAGAGTGCAGAGTATGTGACATGGGTTATCATCTTAGTTTAGGAGGTAGGGGCTTGCAGTATTAAACTTGAAGCAGTTAATGTTTTACACGTACGTTTCAATGGATTATGTGGCATAAACTGCAATTATAAACCAGCTGTTGCACAGGTCAAGAGTGTAAAAACTTCTGTCTGTTGTCTTTTAAAAAACCTTCCAGCTAATCCCTACTTTTGGAAGAAATTTTAGGGAGATAACCCAAAATTGCTTTGTCATGGCATAGAGGAATTCCAGCTGGCAAAGAAGGGTATTATGAAGCATATTTCTACTGGTGCCACAGTCTTCTGGAAGAAATTTAAATGCAATTTTTAGAAGAGTTCAGCCTTCAGAGATCCCTTACTGCTTCCTCACAGAGCAAGTTTAGTATTCTCTGAAATTTTATTTAATTTCCATTGGCTACATAAGCACTTTCCTTCAGTTCCTACTTGATGAGTCTTTCCTTTTTACTTTTCATGTAAAACCAGTGGTGCTGGATATTTTTACGGACCCCTGAGAAGCCCTGTTGCATCTCTATAGGGAATATCAACCTAAAATATGTGCTAGTTTTTCTCAGTTAACTTTTGTGAGGGTCTCAAAAGCATCACACAGTCTGCAGGTTGAAAACAGATGCCCTGAACTATTAAAAAGCTTTGCTATAGTCTGTGTAATAATTATTGCATTTTATCTTTGCAGCGGATACAGATGAAGTCATGTGTAGGCATCCTATCGTTGATATATCAATGGAAAATACTATTATTTAATTTTAATAATAATCCAGTGTAGAAGACAGTCATATAGAGACAGAGCAGTAAATGTCTGACAAAGCAGTTGAGTCAGGTAGAGATCATTGACAGTGAGTAATGGTTTCATATAACACAAAATGTCAAAAGAATAATTTACAGATAATATTAGGAAGGGTAAATGAGGAGACAATGGTTCAAAGTGAAAATAAGCTCAGGGTGCAGTGATCCAAAAATTGTGTTTGAAGGCGATGTAATGCAAATACAAAGCTGGCAGTGCTGCATCCCTTTCAAATAGAGGGAAGTCTGCAGTCTAATTGTAAAATATGGCTCCATTTACTGAACAAAGAATGTTATCAGCAAGACAAGAGGAAAGCTGAGAAGAAAGCACTGGTTTATACTGCAGGTAGTCACCCCTCTACAAATGGGCAGAACAAAGAGTATGGATTTGTACAGTCCCATTTAAATACTTAGGGATTATCTTGTACAAGGGCCATATCATTTTTCATATCTGTACATACAATGCTGAAAATAATGATTTGGTTGTTCAGCCTATAATGCCAACACATAAATTTCCTTTTCCTTCTGAATGGAGGCGCCTTCTTAATTACATCCATCTGTACATCTCTCATCTGTGTAACAGGTTTATTTTTGAGTCATGCATTTCACAGGTGCTTGAAAGCAGTACAAAGATGCAGTGAAAATAGTGATGGGATTTAGTACCAAAAGCACTCAGTCAGACCAAATCAGGGTGCAACAGGCAGAGGGAGATAAATTTTGTATCAAAGGACTGTTGGTGGAAAACAGAAGCACTTTTTTTTTTCCTCACTGGTATATAGGACTAGATCACTGGGCTCAGTTACCTGCCAGCTCTGGCAAGTATCTAATCTCGTCTGTAAATGCAATAACCTCAGTGTTGAGAGTAATTAAAGTGTTCTTCTCCCCTTTTAATATTGGACAAACTTCATGACTCTGTTTAGCATTTTACTTGCACTTTCCAGTCTACATTCCTGACCAACACTGGAATGTGACACTATTGTTCTGTACCCTTTCTCCTCTGTAGTGTTTTGAGGAGTGACATTTGGTTCAGTCTTTGATTTTCCTCGTTACACTTGAGACTTTTAGTCTCGGTGTTATAGTTATTTTTGTTGATCAACCTTCTTTCCTTGTCATGTGAGTGCTAAAGCCTGGTTTCAACATTTTAGCACATATTTCTGTTCCTAATTAAAAACCAAAAAGCCTTCAGGAAGAGATTAACATTCTGCTTCCTCTAGCATGAGTACAGTCTGTGATGATCAACTCAGGAGCTGCAGTTGTTCACAGGGTGAGATCAACACAAACCCTCACATTTTGGGTTAGGCTGAGTTTTCTTTTAAGCAACCATACAGAGCACACCTGTTGGCCAAAATCTCACTGTTTACTGTTCTTCCGTGGTCCATGTACAATAAAGTGTTTGGCCCCTTTTGTTTTTGTTTCCTTGATTTTGCAGCCACTAAACCAGCCAGCACAGTTGCTATCCCTTTAACACACTGCTTCTGTCCCAGTATAGATTCTATGTTTTTATTAAATCCATAATTCATATTTCCAAGTTTCTTTTCTCACATCAGGAGTTGTAAGCAAGAATAGTAATGACACACATCAGGAGTTATAAGCAAGGATGGTAATGATATAAGGATGTTGCAACAAACAAAATGTTGTGCAAGTGCAATGCTGCTCCCCATGAGCCTCCATTTAACTCCCCTGCCTGTGTGTTGAAGAATCACAGACTGAAAATGCTTCCAGCTAGACAAATGTTTTGGGGATTTGGTTCTTTAGAATGAAAGGATCAGTCTGTGTGTTTTCAAGTTCTCACTGGCCATTGTACGCTGCACAAAGACACCAACGAAGCTGTTAGGCAGGGAAAGATTTGTTGCAGCCTATTTTCTTCAGCTACTGTTGTAGCAGGTTAAAAAGATAAAATGCACTTAATTTTATAGAAATGGTGCAAAAAAATGTTTGAATATTTAACCTCAAAATCTTTGTTGTAGAAGTGGGTGATCACACATGCTTATTTACTCTTTTTCTGCTACAGAAAAATACTTCCTTGAAAAAAAAGAGAGAAAACATGGAGATATGTGCATTACTATGTAGGTCAACTATTAATTGGTTTCAAAGGGCTTTATTCTTTAAAAGAAATGATCCTTTTATACTTACAGAAGACATTTGTTCCATTTGCAGTATAAATTGGGACACATGCAGTTTCCTTTGTTGTTCTCCAAACTATGATGATTAAGCAAGCCCATTAACTCAACAAGCAGTACAGTAAGACCTTTTGCAAACTACTTCAGATGAAAAGCAGAAAAATCTCTATAAACACAGGTGAGCAATAAAATACCAATGAGGCAAAAGTATTGTTTGCAGTATACCCTTAATCAGTGGCTATTCTTTTTACATCTCAGCATGAAATCTGCACATCTCTGAAGTTAGTTTCATAAGAAATAATCAGGAGAACTGTATAAAATCTAAAGGCCACTACAAATTAGATTTTACCTGTGCAAAATATCCATTAGGTGTTCACAAATGAATCACTGGCATTTGAAAATACTTTGGCTTTCTGTCAAAACTTGAAATTGTCCCGGCAGAGAGGGATCAGGTTAAGAAACCTAAAGCCTGTATAAAATTAAATCTGACCAGGGATGTCAAAGGAAAAAGAAAGAAAAGCTTCTTTACACATGGTGGTGCTAAAAGGAAGACTAGAGTAAATGTGGATCCTCTTCAGAAGGAAATGCAAGATCTTCCCTGGGCCATGGAGAAACTTGAGGGACTCACCAATTTTTTTTTCCCTGGTCTTACCAACCACACTACCCAACTCACAGAAGACAGAAGCAGGAACTGGGAGAACAAAGAAGTGTCTGCTGTAGAAGATCAGATTTGACAACATCTGAGGAACCTGAAGGTGCACAAGTCCGTGGAATCTGATGACATATCCATGGATCCTGAGGGAACTGGAGGATGAAGTGCTTCAGTCACTATCCATCCGTTTCAAGAAGTCATGGCAGTCCAGTGAAGTTTTCACTGACTGGAAACAAAACTCCCTTTCTTAAATGGGAAAAAAAGGAAGACCTGGGGACCTACAATTCAGTCACTCTAACCTTGGTGCCCTGCAAGATCATGGAGCAGATCCCCCCAGAAATTATGTGAAGTCACATGGAACCCCGGGAGGTGATTGGTGGCTGCCAACATGGTCTCAGCAAGGTCTTCTATGATGGGGTCACAATGTTGGTGGATAAGGGAAGAGCATCTGACACCATCTGCCTGGACTTGTGCAAAGGATTTGACACATCCTGCACAACGTCCTCATCTCTAAACTGGAGAGATACAGTTTTGATGGATTGACCATCACCCAAACTCAGTAGATGAGGAATTGGCTGGAAAGTTGCACTCAAGGAGTTGGTTGCAAGGAGAGGAGGTCCTTTAAGGTCCCTTCCAGCACAAACCATTCAGTGATTCTGTGAAAACTCAGTCTTGGATGAAAAGTGCTTTGTATTCTTGAAAAAGAGCATAGTTTTGTAATACCTCCATTTTACCTAAAACATGATGTTGCCTTAACTAAGGCTGTTCTCTATTTAGAAAAATCTTTTAGAGTGAGATTAGATGGCTAAGGGAATTAATAATTGCTTATAGCAGAATGTGTCTTCTGTGGATGCCTGGTTTGAATCAAGATTAGCCAAGACTGGGCAGCGTTATTCTCATATCAAAATAAACTACTGTCATAACTCTAAATGATGCTGCTTGCATCTGTGATATGGCACAGTACTTGTATCATTATTTTACTGTGCTGTAGTTCTTATGCTGCTGTAAAAGAAAATTATTCCCTTAGCCTGCTGTCCATCATAAGTTTCACAATTTGGTCCTTTATTTCATATCGTATTTTCCCTTTCAGAGAGCACCAGAAGTGTGAGAGGGACCAGATGACTCCAGGGGTTGATTGTATCATAGATTGTGTAGCTGTTCCTAAATGGATCAAATTCATAATGAATGGATAATAATCACTACTATCTGCTGGCCTTATTTTCTGGTGGCTACCTGACTATTAGCAGTGCCTCTTAAACATGAAGGAAATGCATGAAGAGGCAGGAAGATTTGGGCTGCTCAAGCCTTTTCTATCTAATTCATAAGACAGGTCACAAATTACGTTATTTTACTGCTGTCACCACTGCTGTTTTGCTCCAGCAGTGCCCAATATTGCCTGCTAGTTCCTCCAGGAGAAATCTGGAAATGGTTGAGAACTGACTTCCAAGTTAATAAATTAACATCTGTAGTCCTGTAACTGGAACAGAAAACCAGAGGGGCTCTGCTCAGGCTGGTTCTTCTGCCACTCCAACACAACAGGCACCAATGTTGCAGTATCACAGAAGCACTAAAGTTGAGATTAAGAATCTGGTTATATTTATTCTCTCTTCAAGCTGAAGAAATACTTGTTCGTGTTGTTAGAAGTAATCACATATTGCTGCAAGTCGAAGCTGCTTGTACTGATAGTTATGAAGAAAAGATAAATAAAGCAAGTCTTGGACGATGCAACATATGAGAGAGGAAAGTGTAATTTGGTCTTGTAGAACATCATGAAAACTCAGCCTATTAGAAAATACTTTCCAGATTGAAATTATCAAAGACTTTGAAAACAGAATAATCTGGCCACAAAAATAACTCAGACATATATAAATATTTCTGTTCCCTTTCTTTCACAAGCTTCACTCAACCAAGACAGGCAGACCAGAGGAGATAACTGAGCTAAACACAACAGTGACCAGGCTGACCCAGAAATACACAAGGAAAGTTCCTTAGTTACCATTCAAGTATTACTCTGTTTCTATATATAGATTATAAATGTTTTTTGGGAAAAAAATTATTAACACCACTGTGCTTTACACTATTAAATCATCAGTATAACCAAAGATACCTAGCTTAGGTAATAATTTAGGTATTAATAATTTAGGTATTATAATTTCTAGTTATTGCTTCTACTAGAATATTTTCTACTCTCCCTGTAACTTTGTACTTACCTCCCCTGATAACTGGGATCTGATCGTGTATTTTTAAAATAAACACTTGTTTTCAACACCAAGAATTTTTACCAGAGTGATTTAAAACATTTTAGTTGTCTCATTTTCCAGCATCACTCAAGAAACTTACCTTCATTTGCAAACATTACAGTGTGAAATATTGCTACAGTGAAGTCAGAAAAATGACTCTGGACTGCAGGGTGCTGAAATTCCCACATCCTCTTCCTTGACTGCTACGGAGCCAGGATTTCTCCCCTGTTGTGTTTATGCTGAGTGGAATGGAGAAGGAGCCTATAAACCATTTGCCACTTTGTAAATGTTTCTGTAACAAAACTACAAGAATTTCCTGTTAAAGGGAGGAGTAACTAAGGTTTAAGAGAGCAGTGGTAGATTATTTGTAAATAAAAAGAAGTGAGGCTTGTTTTAATATAAGCACACTATTTCCATTTTTGTAGTTGTTGCTGTTTAATTTATCATGTATTATTATTATGCTGGATCAATTTATCCAATTTACACTTATCTAGGTGTGTCTTTGTAGTGACACAAAGTTCTGAAGGGACACTAAAGGTATTTGATAGATGTCATTGAAATCTACTCTAATAAACCTAAATTATAAACATAAGGATAAGCATTGGTGATTTGACCACAGTTCTTTTGAGAAGGACTTCAGTCCATTCATGACCAGAACACTGACAATTTTTCTTCAAGTCAAACTTTTCTCCAGATTTAAGTAATACGAAGGATAAACTCTATCTCTCATTATGGTATCACCCAATTTTAAGACCAAAAAGGGACTGGAAAAGTATAATCCATCAACTAATTGTAATAATTTTACTAATTGTCTGCAATTAAGTAACTAAAATTAAAAAATAATAATTCAGGTAGTACAACTTATGGTGGGTAGCTTGCAGGATTCACTGTCAGAAGCACAGAATGGATTAGGGTGAAAGGGACCACAGTGGCTCATCTGGTCCAACCTCCCTGCTCATGTAGTGTTGTCCTAAAGCACATGGCACAGGATTGTGTCCAGAGAGTTCTGGAATATACCCAGTGAGAGAGACTCCACACACCCTCTGGAAAATCTGTTCAGTGCTCAGTCACACACAGCGTAGTTTTTCCTCACATTCAAGTGGAAATTGCTGGGAATCAGTTTCTGCCCATTTCTTCCTGTCCTAACCCTTGGCACCGCTGAGCAGAGCTTGGCCCAGGCTCTTGACACCTCCTTCCAGACACTGTCAGACACTGATAAAGTCCCCTCTCAGACATCTCTCCCTGAACAGTCTCATTTCCCTCAGACTTTCCTCCTTTCATCACCTTTGCTGCCTTACGCTGAACCCTCTCCAGGAGCTCCCTGTCTCTCTTGTCCTGAGGAGCCCAGAACTGGGCAGAGCACTCCAGATGTGCCTCACCAGGGCTGAGAACGGGGCAGGATCACCTCCCTGGACCTGCTGGCAATGTTTTTTCTAATGCCCCCCAGAATCCCATTGCCCTTCTTGGCCACAAGGACACACTGGTAGCTGGTCACCTGTATTCAAACTGAAATTTCTGCAGGAAAGGCAGGGCTAGGGCTGTCTTACACCACTTATGTGAATGCACAGGAAATTTGAACATCCACAAGCTGAGCCACAAAGAACTACAATTAGGCAGTCAGCAAAAATAATACCTTTCTCTGCATTGCAATGTTAGCCATGACATCTTAATACATTTTTTAGCAGCAATATCTCTCTGTCTAGAGAGGTCTTACTTTACCAATGGTGTTCCCTATATTTAGTGCTGGGTACCAAAGTGAAGGTACTTGCTAAGTAACATCCTCCTAAAAACTTTAGCAATTCTGAGTCTTTTATACCCAGCAGCCAGTACTGCTACAAATGACAAGTCACAGAAGCTCAAATGGCTCTTTCACTACGTGCATACTGTACATACATATGCAAGAATGAGCCACCATCCAAAAGCCTTTTAGCTCCCAGACATAAAAATCTGCGCTGAGGTTTCTAGAATATAACTGCAGGCAGTATGGAAATTGTACCATGAGAATATCGAGGGGAGCATATGTAAAATAAAGAGTGATTGCTGTGTTAGAAGCCCTCAGGTTGGAATTCAGCACAAGAGCTCTATAGGTTTCAGAAAGAAAATACCTTAAATGGTGCTAAAAGATATTAACTAAATGTTGCTTCTGCATGGGAAAGAGGCATTATTTGTTAAATATCATATTTTAATTTAAGTCATGATCAAAGGTCTGTTATTGCTTTTTATCCCAAATAGCTTGGTTTTTCTCAGCCCAGTCTGGTTTATGAGGAAAACAGAAAAAGTGTTTAAATCAAGTAAGTTTGTTCTCAAATAAAACACCTCTGAAATGAAAGATTCTTTGCTTCTTTTCAATTTTCACATTAAGAATTTTTTTCTGTATTTTGATTCAAATTAAAGATAGTTCCAGAGGAGTAATGCTGATTGAGGTCTTGGAACGGGTGTGAAGAGGGATTGCTCCTGCCAGCTACATCCTTTGTAACCATCTTCCTCTGCCTCTCTCCTTCACACTTTGGCTACATGATCTGCTTGAAAGCTAACCCTGGAGAACATGGTGGCTCTCCTAATGTAGCTAGAACTTATCTAGCATGATTGGAACCTTTAAAGCCTTTCAGTGTTTTTGCAACACTGATTATAAAGATATTTTTCTGTATCTGTACTGTGATTCATCTGTAGTGATTTTTATGGCACTCCACACAAATGACAATATTAGTATCCTTGCAGCACTGATAAAGCCCAAAAAGCTAATGCTGTTTAAGCATCCCAACACCTTCCAAATGCTACCAAATGAACGCCCCTTGTAGCAACCAAGGTGTCAGAGAAGGACAGCAAAATTGCTCACTTGCGTGGTATTTTAAAGTAATAATTTTTTAGACTAAGCTATAAGACAACAATTCCTTGAAATAATCTATTTCTGTAAACCCTTTTCTCTTTTTTTATAATCATGTGAGTTTTAACTCTGTGTATTATTTGTCAGATTCTTGGAGACGTTAAGAGAGATGCCAATCATCAGCTACCTGTGGTATTTCTGACTTCAGGAAGAGGAGCAATGTGGGATGGTCCTTTCCTCCTCAACCTTGTGTTAGGTAGATCATGAATTATTAGTACCTAAACTTCCCCATAAGTGCAATCATTTAGCTTTACCAGAAAAACTTAAATTCAACGTATAATTTGTGTGTTTTAAACATGATGCTGGAAGTGAGGTGACAGCCTCAGATGTTACCTCAGGGTCAGTTCAGAATCTCATTGCTTTGTAGCTCTCAATGATCTGCTCAGCAAGATGATATTATGCAGCCCAGAGTTGTAACTGAATCTGTTTATAAGTGTCCTGCAGGGAAAACTCCCAGAACATGATCAATCTATTCAGGGATTTTAAGTGTGATTTATATAATTCACAAGCTGTGTTTAATACAAACTACCATTGCAGTAATCCTTTTTTTTTCAAGAACATCTTGAAGGTTCAAAGAGTTTTACAAGCACTGATAATTAACTCTGGAATTTTCAAAGAGGCTTGAAAGTGAGCTCCTCATCCACAGTTGAATTGGCTGGGTAACTCCTGAAGATTCCTTTAAAAGATCCTCTCCTTGACTATTTTAAGCACAGCTCTGTTCCTCAGAATAGAAAATACTTCCTTACCCATTTTTCTTTGCAAGCCTTAGTATGAAAGATCACAGCTGATCACTATCTTTATGTTATAAACAAGATTTTCAAAGGATGGACTTGAAGTCATTAAGGACGAGTAAGCACAAGTAATGCTTTGTTTAGAGATTCTTCTTACCAACAGATACTGCAGGGTCCACTGATACATGCTGAAGTGTCAAGACAAAAATTAAGATTTTTTTTTAATAGTAAAGTTGATTAACACAATAATTTAATGTCAGTTCTAGAGATTTTCCATGGTCAACAACTATAGATGTATTTTTCCACAAGTTAGGCTACATTTCAATCAAGAACAGGTTTTTTAAGCTGCATGTATCTGTGCTATAAGCAGCCAGAATTGAACACATCAGCCCTTTTTAATTTCTTTTACTGCTGAATTTCTTTGTTTGTGTTGAGCATCATTTCCTTAGATTTGTTCTGCCTCTATATCTTTAATTTTGTTGGGGTTTTTTTTCTCCTCTGCAAATATACAGTCAGCAACATATTTGAAGAAGTTTTACGTGATATATCCTATTTTTGTAACTGACTGATTTTGAGCCCAGAGGAAAGAAATAAATCAAAATACTGTTTGGGTGCCATAAAGGAATGAAAAATTTTTGGGGAAAACAAACAAAGAAATACTGTGCCAGAATTCAATTCTTGTCTTCTTGCTTGTCAGAATAACCATGAGGTTGTTGTAGGTTTTAGGAACAGAAGTACCCAATGCATTTAACTTGTCTTTAATTGAAAAATATCACTGATAATCTTGAGAACAGAATAGTGATATTTTAAGCAAAAACTTTAAGGAAGCAGTGTGAGTACAAGGGAATGTTATAAGCCTAAAGGATAACTCTTTTTTGGGGAAGTTTCTTCATCCCATTTTCTCCTGCAAATTACATCCATGACTGAGCATTTGATGGTGAACCATGGAAACAAACATTTGTATGTGGACAGTAAGTGGAAACACTGTCCTGCATGTAATGGTCTTTGTTGGAACAGTTCAAGGCTACTTTTAATCTGTTAATGATGTTCTGTTTCTTCTTCACAGTTCTTTGTTACAGAGATAGACAAAAATAATACAAAATATATTCTTTTTATGGATATTTATGTTATGGACGTTATGGCACAGAAAGCTTTTCACGTCGTATGAGGAAATATAATTTATCCTTGGAGTTCCATAGGTAACACTGACTTTCCTACTCGCAGGATTGGCCACCTCACACACTCAGCATCTGAAGGGGCTCTTGCATTGCAGCTCTGCTCACCTGGGGAGAATTAAGCAGCAATTCCTGGGGGTGCTGCTCTGTTTGCAACAAAACTCTGTAGGAGACAGAAAGGGTTTTGCAGAATTTCCTGAGGTTTTCTCCAACTTCAGGTGAGCTAATCTGAAAATGAACTCCACAGCAAGTGTCTTACACTTCATTTCCTCACTTTTCACCTTTACTGACCCAGAGGTCCAAGACAAATTCTTTGGTTTGCTCCTGTCCTCTGTCCAAACTTCCAGGACTCGTTCACCTGTGACTGAAGGGGGCAGCGATTCCTGTGGATGGAATGATCATTACCCAGCTTTAAAACCACTTGTTTCCCAGACTGCTTGCTCACACCTACACCCTCGGCATCAGTGGCTGAACTGCTGTATTGTTTCCTTCTGCATAACAGAAAGAAATTTACTTTCATTGCTCCCCACTTCTCTCTGGTTATTTCATTCCTTCTCTCTGGTTATTTTTCAGCAGTTTTCCTTTGGTGACTGTTCCAAACAGTGTACCTTCAGGCTTTGATGCATTGCATCCAGCTTAATTTGTGGTTATGGTGTATAATAACTAACTAAATGAAAGCAAAAATTACAGATTAACATGATAACATGGTGATGGTGATCTGTTCTGCTTATTTTTTTGGCCCTGATTTTCCCTGAAAGATGCTGGGTAGCATAATCCATACACAATCCTGTATTAAACTGTCTTGATACACTTCACAGCAGAAATTGCTTGAAATATGGTAGGTCCAAGTCTGCTCTCACAGAACATCTATGTTCCAAAAATCAGAAACTGGTTCACACAGAATATATGACTTCTACTGGAAAATAATAAACCCTCCTTACATTACTGACGTATTATACACACATTTTACAATCTGAAGGAACAATCTGTGCTAAAGAGAAACATAAATAAGTTCTTATTTTGGCAGTTTTATTACAAATTGTGTTGCACAATAACAGATGAGCAATTTTATTCATTGACAAATGGCTTAGATCGGACTGGTGCAATGGTTCATTAACCTTATGATAAGTTTGGGCTATCTCAGAAGTGTTCTTGCTGTGAATTTAGATTTGATGATGGCTCACACATCAAGGAAACAAATTGCCTTGTCTTTTATAGGAAAGAAGGGGGGAGTAAAGAAGTTAATTGATGTCTTTTGAATCCTATAACTAATAAGCAGGAATTTTTCTACACACTGCTTTCTGATTCTTATGAGATGCATTAGACAGACAGAATGCCAAAAGCACAGATTATTTTAGTTCTGTTGTTACCAATTAAGGGAGTCAAAGAACCCTGATTACAATTATCAGATTTTAATGAGCAATTGTCTGTCAAGATTTTTTCACAACTCTAAGGACTCATAGACGATTTGTATGCAAGGGACAGGTGCCCTTGCATAGTGAGTTTTTCTTTAGATAATCAGTACCTGATTTTCAACTATCAGTTTTCACTGGGCATTTTTGAATAATTATTTTTTGATCTCTTCGAAGAGCTGCTACTTCTCTTGATTAATCTAATAAATTATGGACTAAGAAAAAATTAAAATCACAACAAGTAGGGAAAAGCAAAAATTATTTTAAAAAAAAATCTCCTGATATAAATCCATATTGATTTAATGTGTCAAATCAAATTGGTCTGATCTATATCAGCCAGATTTTCATTTCCCCCTGATACCTTTTCATCAGTCTTTTTCATTTTCAAAGGTAAATTTGTAGAGGTGCTGGGTTTCAAACCTTACAGTTCATGTTACCAGAGAGGTCTTGGCTATTATATTTATTTTTATTTATGCTAAAAAAATACAGTGGGAAATGAGGCAATGCTAGTTTTAATGTTACTGGATTAATCTACAAATAAACGCACACCTCGACCTCCAGACAATTAAAGACTGATTTCCCCCAGAATGGTGACTTTGTGCTACCTACTTCATCAGATAGTTGGGGTTTTTTTAAGTAATTCACCTTGAAATACTGAAAATTTTGGATGTTAGTAAAGAAACTAATGATGACCGTGTACTAAACAGCCTGCAGTTTAAGACCCATGCTTTATTTGATGAAGAAGCTGCAAGATAGACAGAGGATGAGGTTTGAAGCCTTTGTGACAGTGAATGCCATTTATGAGGAAGTACAGAAGGGATAGTATTTTCCCTGCTTATTCTGGGTTATTGATGTAAATACCCTGAATTTCTGTTTGGTGGCATCCTACTTCTGTCTGTTATCTCTATAAAATATTCAGGCTTCTAGGATCACCAAGTAAATAAGGGAGCTAATCACTGTTCAACATGAGTGCTCTAAATTTTTTTCTCAAGCACATAACTCACTTAGAGTCTGAAGAAAAAGAGAAGTGTGCTCAGGGTGTTTGTAAAATTCTGTATTTTTCTATCTGTCTCTCTTTCCCCCCCCACCCCACCCTGGCTATTTTGTAATTCTTTGGCTCATTTCAGCCAAATTTTACTGATGGGATAGGAGTCACCAGGTAATGAAGGTCTGACATAGGGAAGTCAGTGACTGACAGAGGAGCACCTACTGGTGAGGAGAAGACAGCAATATAACTTCTAATTAGACACTGGAGAATTCATGTAGGAAAGGGTAAAACAAATCACTGAAGCCCCAGCCACACAACCAATTTTAAACAAATTAGATTATCCACCCACAAGCTGTAGTTGTAATGCAGGTTTCAGAAATTCAGCCAAAAGTTTTGTGTGTTGTGCTGGTTTGGGCTTTTGTTACCTAACATTGAGGCATGATTTCTTTTATTCCCTAAAAAATGAAACATTACAATTCAGTCAATTAAGGTCTCAGCAAATGCTCTATTTTTTGCTTGTATTATAAAGAATAAGGAATGGTTTAAAAATCAAACAATTCCCTTTTTTTCTTTCTTTAAAGGAACTCTTCATTGTCTTCCTAGACATTTTGTTAAGTATTAATATTTATGGTTTAATATTTAGCAAGGCTGAAAGGCTTACCTGTTTTTTACCAATAACTGCTGTTTTATTCCTGTTTTAAAGTATTCTTTAGAAACATATGATGGCTCATTCCTGCCACCTTCCTTGGTGATAAACTAGATAAAGCTTCCCATGAATCCTGCTTTTATGGCCTATTCTTGTCGTCTTTTTCTAAGTTATATAGTGCAGAAAGAAGATTTTACTCTGTCACTGTCATTTTTACTGAGGAGGGTGCTGTGCCATTAAATATCTCTATTAAAATAGATATGGCTGCTTCAGAAATAAGGCCCTACTTGATTTGAGTTAATGGAAACACTGGTTCCAAAATGTCACCTCTCTTGGAAGACTGAAGTTGCACACAAAGGAACTGCAAGTAATAAATAGGCACCAATGTCAAATTCTGTCACCACTCAGTTAAAAATGTACCAGAACATAGGAAAGAGCTTCATTGCAAATGCCAGCAGTGCTGGTAGGCCTTGAAAGAGTGGTTCTGCTGAGTCCTTGCACATAGCACATTCCATTTTATTCCACTTTCTCTTTGCTTTCCATTGACAAGTCTGGTTTGGACAGTTGAGAACCCGCCCACGCTTGGACACACCAGATCACCATTCCTTAGAGAATTCGTTCAGGTTGTGCTTAAACTTTTACTTGCAGGATTGCAACTGAAAGTCGAAAATAAACCAGGCTGGTCAAAGCGTAGTTGCAAACTACCTGTAATTGAATACATATACATTTACATATACATATATACAAGTTTTGTAGCAATAATGTGAAGAAGATAATTTTTTTTTTTTTTGTAGTTTTGTCAATCCATTGCAAGTAAATGCCCACATCTTGTTCTCATATTTTGTGCTAGAACTGAGACTCAACAATTTGGTTCTGCAGCTCTGTGTGGGTTCCTTAGGGTTTGAGCATGAACACAGAGGATTTGCATTGAACACATGGTGGTGGTGGGCTCTTGGTTCTACCGTTCTTGATTAACAGAGCTAATGTTAAAAGAAAAAAGGAGTTTGCTTCAGTCTTTGGTCAGCAGTTATTATCAGTCCTTAGAAAGAGGAAACAGCATCTTTTAGTAGTAGTAATTTCTGGTTGATGACACCTTTAGAGTGTCACAGTTCTTTATGTTGGATTCATATTTGTAGACACACCTTATTTCTGTGTCACCACCTCAGATGGGACTTGTCTGCCCTATTTTCGCTGTGTAAGGATTATGTGACTGTCCCAACTACTTCGAATATCTATTTTAGGATTAGGTGGACTGCACAGTGAAGCTGTTCCCTTTTTCAGGTAGCTATGTGAAACCTAAAATATGTGTCTTCAATTTAGATGGTGAAAATAGGGTAATTAGTACTCCTTTCCCTGTAGTTACTTACCTATGCATTAGCACATATAAAGTCATAAATTAATATCTGCTTTGCAAAGTTTTACCTCTTTGCGAGTTTTGGCATTTGGAAGGGTAAAAAAAAAGAAAAATATTAATTTCTAGTTCATTACTGCAAAAAGTACTGGCACTGATACCTTGAGAGGCCACCTAGAAACAGAGACTGGACAGGAGTAAGGGAATAAAGGTGGGTATTTATTCAAAAGGCCTTCAAAGGTGCACCCTGGGAAGCCAAAGGCTCCAGGCTGGGCCCCAAGATGGACCACAAGTCACGAGTTTTTCACACCTTTATAGGTTTGGTCCTTTTGCATATCAGCATAAATTGGCCAATTAAAATTTTGCAATTTCCCCCAGCTTGCCGCCTCTTTTTAGAGGCTTTGGGCCTGTACAGTTTGGGTGTCCTTGAGCAGGCCCAGAGAGGTTTTGTTATGTCTATTTTAGCATGAGAGAACAGCAGCTAAAAAGGCTACAAAACATCTCAGAGTTACACATTAGGCAATACAGAATTCGAAAAATGTAAGAGTTAAAAATCTAAGGCATTAGCACATTAATGCTGGATATTCCAAAAGGTGTTCTTCAAATAAAAAGGCTTATATTGATTCTTTAAAGTGGGAAAAATCCATTTCTAAATTTCTGAAATCTTGCTGAATTTTATAACAGGAGGAAAATACTGTGTTTTCCTATCACTAGCTAATGTTAATAGCTGCCACATCTCCCCCATGAGGGATGGACTGCACCCATTCAAATGCTCTAAACTCCAGTGATGCAGTACCATGACAGGACAGGATTTCTTGAGTGCTCTGCAACAGATTAATTCAAAATGTGCTTCTGCTTTTATTGTTATTATTTTGGAAGTTAATGAAGCTGCATATCCAGCTTAGGCCCCAAATACCTCAGATATCAGTGGCGCAGATCTCACAGTCTGACAATATTTATCACAATGCCATTTTGAGGGAGGGCAATCTTATATTATTTCCACTTCACAGATGTAAAATGGGGGCTCTGAGGGTTTATCCAAAACAACTGCCTTAGCAAAACTACCTGACTTCATATTTTCTGAAGGAACATAGTCCCAAAAGGCCCGAAAGGTTTGGAACATAGTCCCAAAAGTTGTCCAGATGATGTCCTTCCCTAGACAAAGATAACTATTATGAATGTCCCCCCGTTTCTCAAACAATTTAGTTATCTGAATGTCTCTAATCTGGGGTGGACATGAGGCACTTTGATGAACTGGACCCAAATAATTTGATTGTTCTAACAAGCTGTGCTTAAAAATACATTTTCATTTTAGTGTCCATATAGTTGGCGGTATTTTCTTTTTTCAAACTGAGAATTAGAAGAGTTATTTTCTTCCTGTTGCTTAAAAGAGTTGTATTCAGGGGGTTTTGTCATACTAATGAAACAGATTTTGAGGAATGAAAGGTCAGCTGTTTGAATTGTCAATCAACTGAATTTGTCATTCTTTAAATCTGTCAAAAGCCAGTGTTCTACTTTGAAAAAATATTATAAAAGCCCAAGGTAGTAATATTATAAAAAAATATTAAATTCCTTGTTTCCTAAAGAAGGAGTTGAAGCTTTCTGATTAGTTATTTGGTTTTCCAAAGCTTCGATTTGATTAGGGTAATGACGAAACATTCCTGAATGGAGTTATGTCCAATGGCTTTCTGCAAAGATTCATCTGAGACTGATAGTATTTTTTTGCTAACACAAAAGTGATTGTATTATTAAATTTTTAAAAGTCTCATTATGCCAAATAAACTCTGTGATTTACTTAAGAGGTTTTAACAGGACAGTACATGTTCTAATAGAGCCAAAAAGAAAATACTTGACATGGGAAATAGGAATGAAGGTCACACCTGAAGAAGCAAATCACACTGCAAAACTCTGCTGGAATGGATTTGTTCACTTTGGTACTGGCAGCTCAGCTCTGATTACAGAAATAGCAACTTTTGCTGCCTGAAGGCACAGGCAGCAGGCTCTGACCTTCCAGTACCAACCTGCAGCCCCGTGCCGTGCTCAAGAGGGGAAATTGAAGGAGTCAAGCACATCCTTTCAGAGGCACAGAAAGGGCAAGAACCCCAGTCACCAACTCCAGCAATGTATTCCTGAGGGCAGGAGAGCAAAAACAGATATTCAACATTAGTAAGGACTTCAGACTTTGGTCCCTTCTTTATCTGTAAGAGACACACAAGAAAGAT
Organism: Daphoenositta chrysoptera; assembly: GCA_013397915.1. Lineage (NCBI taxonomy): Eukaryota > Metazoa > Chordata > Aves > Passeriformes > Daphoenositta > Daphoenositta chrysoptera. Next base: position 42,838 of record VZRO01001640.1, on the reverse strand, counting down.
AATTTGCTTTCTATTCTTCTTTGATGAGCATATTAATACCTTCCAGACTATCCAAAGTGGGGTGGGTGTCACACGACCAGTAGGTAGAGATTTCACCTGGTTTTGAGTCAGATATATGCAGGCCTTCACATACACTACCTACAGATTACAGCTTAAGCCTTTTCAGCAAGCTTACTTTGCTAATATTTAAGACAGGTACATGATAAATAGGTTCATGAATACAGAGAAATCTGTGGAAGCTCTGAAGCTGCTGTCGGCAGAGGTAGATTGAGTAATAACTCTGTTCTGGGAAACGCAAGGAGGAAAGTGAATGGTGATTTATTAACTCAAATGAACATACACTGTTTAACAAGTATAGCAAATGGAAGTGAATAATACATGAAAACTGCTGGGCTTTAAATTTAGTGCATAGAAAACTGCAGATTAAATCCATAGTAGTGGAATAGTAAGTGGAGAAGCTGAAGAGTGACAGCTTGTAATGGTTGGTAAGGGTAGATATGAACCTGATTACAGATGTCAAGATGTCACAGAGCCTTAGGCACAAGGAAAACTAGATTGACACTTGAAAACTGGGTAAAACTTTTCCGTGTAGTTCAGGGGCCTGTTATGTGTTACACTCATAGCATGTGGTGCTTAACTTATGGCTTTGTTCCACACTGAAAATGAGTCATAAGTGCTGCTTCAAGCTGTTTTGATTCTGATGACAACTCCGAAAATATAAAGCAACCTTACTGCAAGATGTTTCCTGTCCAAATAACTTGTCAACCTATCTAACCTCCAGGTTTTCTGGCCTGACAGACTTCTGTGGATTTTCTCTGGCCCCAACACCAAAGTCTCACTTTTGAGGTCAGATTCAAAAATCTCAGCATTCCCAGAACTCAAGCTCTGTGGGGGATGTTGAGAACAGCAAAGTAAATGAGAGGTCCCTTCTGAAACTCTTTGGAAGCCTCTGAGCTTTTGAGATCCAACAACACTGATGAGTTTAATTTAAAATTTTGATTTCTTTTTTCTCTACTGTATCCATCCTCAAACACTCCTCCACCAACAAGAAGCATCCTGGGTGGAAATGTTTGACTCTTCAAGTCTCAGAGAAGCATGTGTATCACACTGAGAATCTCTGCAGGGTTTCCTCTGCTGTTCAAGTCTGGATTCCTCATTGAATATGGCTTTAATCAGCTATTAGACACAATTCATTCACAGATTCATCGTGTCTGAAATGACTGGGAACAGGCTTCCCAGGGAATTGGTCACAACACTGAGCCTGACAGAGTTCAAGAAGATTTTGGACAATGCTGTCAGGCACATGGAGTGATTTTTGGGGTGTCCAGGAGTTGGATTTGATCACCCTGATGGTTCCCTTCCAGTTCAGCATATTCTATGATTCTGTGATTCCACTGGATCATTTGGTCTGATATCTTTATGCCATATATCATCACGTTTCACCAGTTTACTTCCATAGTGAGGGTAGTAAATTGAATTTGTGTAAATTATTCACGAGTTTATTCCCATACTGAGGATAGTAAATTGAATTTGTGTAAGTTATAGCGTCTGCAAAGAAACTTGCAATGTCTGAACACAGCGCTCCAAGATGCAAAAAAGTGTTTGACTGGTTAATTGTTGCTGCTGTGTTTTGAGTTTCCTATTTTAACACTACCCAGCCTTTTCTTTCCTGATCATACAGAAACACTCTCATGAAGTCACTTGCCATTCCTGTAGCTCATGAGATAAAAAGAATCTCCTTTTCCAGAGCTTCCTCCAGGATTCTACAGTGGCTCTAGCAGTTTAATTTTTCAGTGTCAGCATGCAGAACACAGCACTGTATTCTCAAATGTGACGATGATCCCCCACTGAACACACTTCACAAGATTTATTAGATTCCTGCATTTTATCTGTTGTTATGTATATTATTTATAGCTTCACATCTATAGTCATAACTGCATGAATTCATATCATTTTGGCAAAGTGTTTTTCATAGTTACGTCTTAATTTGAATTAACCACAATTCTATCCAATCTGACATTGCTGTACTTTCGGTTAGAGATTGATAGATTAGATACTTAAGCAATTAACATTTTTCAAAACACCCAGAATTTTTATATCATTCTAGTAATTATTTAAAACTTCCACTGCTGGGTCACAGGTTACATTAGACAAAACTTGTGTATGATTCTGTGCATTTAAAAATGTTCAGACACAAGTGGATATTATTTCATATCTTCCTTAGACATTACTGGACTGACAACTCCTCAGAAAAGAAAATAATTATATGTAAGAAGTATTACTGATTTCTTTACAGTCTTATTAACAGTTTTCTTAAATCCATGTAATTGGATTGTAATTGGCCCAAACCAATTCTGTATTTTAATCCTGCTTGTTATGTGCATTTGTTATTTGTTGCAGGGAAAAAAAGCAACAACAACCCAACAAGAAAGTAATTTGCTATATTTTCCATGCTTAAAGTATTAAAATAATAAAATGAGGGGTTTTTTTTTCATTAAAATTTAAATATGCTATATATTCATAAAAAGCCATGTTTTATTTCCAGAGAGATCAATCTGACCTAGCTGTCTAAAATTTAGCTATTTCAAATAAAGGTAGCCATTCAAGGATTCCTTATTAGTTAATGCAGGTAATAGATAATGCAGGGTAAATTCAACTCTGATGAATGTAATGAATTAAAGATATGGGAAGAGCTTTATTTTCCTTAAATCATTCACCAAAAATAACGTGACATATTCAGGTTTGGACTCAAAAAATGTACTATGCTCCCAAACCCTCTCCTAAAGTCAAACTCCACTGTAGTTTATATCTGCATAGAATTTATTCCTCCCCCAGCACTTTACAGGAATTTAAAATATGATCCTGAAAGCTTCACTGAGGACTTGTTTCCCTCCGTAGAGCTCAGGGGTTGAAAGTGGGAACACATGAGGTTTCTGTTTTGGAACTGAGTTTTTCACCAAAAAAGACTTTTCCCCCCAGTTTTTTTCTGATGGCAACAAATAGGTTGAAGATATAAATTGCTTGTAAGCAGTTCCCAAGATTTATCTGGTCTAAGAAAAAAATCAGTATATGCTGAAGCCACAAGCTTCAATGATTTTTATGCAAGGTTAAGCAAGTTCAAGAAAAGCTTCAAAAGGTGGTGGTTTGGATTTCTGCCTCCTTGAGCCAAACCCTTCTGGCCACTTACACACATCCTCCTTTTTCATAGAAAAACATTTTAAAAGTCCTTTACAGACCTCTGTCTACAGAGGCACTGGATTGGCTGAAAGGTTTCTAATCCTATAATTTTGAGCACGCAGAGTGCCTCATGCGGAGGAGCTTTTACTGCTTTATAAGTGCTTCCATTTTAACTCTCTTGCTTCTCCAGTTTAAGGTTACACTGCACTTGATAAACACCATCTTAATTGTACTTCAACAGCAACTTCATAGCTTTTTTTGTTCCTTTTTCAAGTGTTTGAGATGAGAGCATAACTACTCCCTGAGGTTATTGCTATTATCCTGGTGCAGAACTGCTCGTCTTCATTGCAGGTGTAGGGTTTTGAAGGAGGCACAGCTTTCACAGCTTTTTTCTTTTTTTCACACTGAATCTGCTGGGGGCAAGGGCTGATGTGGGAAGTCAGTGCTGCCACAGGACTCAGGCCAGGTCACTTCTTCCAAACCAGTTTTTCTCTCACCACTAATCCCATTGACTACCAAGGAGAAAGATGCCCATTTTAGGGAGGTCCAAGCAGTTCCAGGGGATAGAGCTGTCTGTGTGCAAAGGTGGGCTTTCTCTCCATGGTTAACTGCCCCATTTCTCACAATCTGGGGATGGCCATTTCCAGAGGGTTGTTGGTCACACTGTTTCTGTGCACTGTCATGGGACAGGAAAAAAACAAGTTCAACACCCAAGGTCAAGATGCCAAACTTGGAATATAAAACAGAAGAAATTTCATATCTTCTGCTGTCCAATTAACTTAATAAACCAACAGTTTAGGAGTAAATGCAAGTATATACACATTGTGCCCCAGGGATGAAGACTGCTGCTGGTTTTAAACAAGGCCAAACCTTATAATTCATAATCAAATGTTCCTTTTAAATGATTATGAGCTCCTGAAACTTAGTCTATTACATCTACACTAAGTTCATGGCCCCTGAAAGAAAATATCCTCCTCGCCTAGCTCAGATTCCTCTCTGGGGATCACCTTTGTCATTATATTTATCATTAAATATGTTTGTATTTTTTTTTTTAATTTAGCACTCCAAGGCCCCCAAAGAGGTCATTGCACTTGACTTCTGTGAGCCCAGAAGAGCTTGTGATCTAAATAGGCAAATTATATATCCATTTCTAGAGACTATCTTAACCTTTCTCAGACTGCCAACTTCTCAGACACCTTTATGGCAATGATTTTCCTGCTAGGCTAATTACCTCTAATTGTGTTGTTCCTGTTATCTGGACAGGTTCAATTTTTGCCATAAAATGGCCAGACACAGAGATGAAGCAAATAATCTTGTTCCCAGACTATTGTCCCTTCCTTGCTAGAGTGATTGTTCTGTAAGTACTTTGGAAAGGCAGCACTGTCTGTATATCTCAAAAGAAATCTAAACCATTTAATAGCAAAAAAAAATTGTTTGGACCTTCAAATGTCAATAGAAGTTTCCAAGTGTGTCATAGAGTTTACAAAACAAATCTGTCCCGAATTGGTTGTAGGAAATAAGAAGAGCTGCTTGACAAACAGCACTGTTTCTCATGATTTGTTCTTTCAGAATAGGTAAGGAAATAATTAGAAAATCTCACCCAGGCTGCACCAGGACTGCGTCTATTCAACAGGTGTGTTCTTGATAAGACTGCAAGTGACAGTGGAGGTGGTTGGTCACCTGTGTGATTCAAGATCTTCAGGTTAATCGGGATGATGGGAAACTACAGAATAACCAGGGATAAATGATGAATGGAAATGAAATTCAGTCTTGATAAACACAACGAAATGCACTAGAGAGACAAGACAGTGAATTTTACACATGCAATGGTAAACTGACTTGCACTCACAGAATTTGGATTCAGACCTTATAATCAAAACTTAGCTGAAAACATCTGATCAGTGTTTGGGAGAGGTTAAAAAGAAAAGCCATTTTGGGAAATTATTAGAAAAAAAAATAGAAGACAATGTAGATAATTTTGTTATTTTTTATGAAATTATCATATGTCTATCCCTTGAAGTGCACAATTCTCCTTTTCAGATAAGACATACCTCATATAAAACAGAATGAGAAAAAATTGACAAAGGGTGAATCAAAGATGTATCATTGTTTCTGTGTGAGGAACAGCTTAATGGACTAAGATCCTTTAATGCTGAAAAATAAAATAAAAGACTGGATGTTGAAAAAAAAGTAGAGAGAGACTGAAAGTGTTATTATAGAAGTCTGCCCTGTGTATCAGGGGATGGACTGTCAAATGCAAATGGGGATTGGCTGTTAGGTGTTTCCTCCAGTGAAGCAGTGGTCATAGTGACACCGGGAAGCTGTCACACAAAACAGAAACAGATCATTCTTTATACAGTGTGTGAGAGGTTTTTTAGTACATCTGTGAACTCCATGCTTCTGGGTCCTGGAGATGTTGAAAGAGTACACACAGGTTCAAATACTAACCTATAAATCCATAGAATAAAAATCCACTGAGTCTGTTGACTACAAAAATACCCTCTTTTCCCCAGAAGTCCCTGCTTGTGCCCCTGATCTGAAGTTTTTCTGCATGTTTCACTGCATCTTGACTTCTATGCATACTCCTCCCTAAACATGTGCTCTCTGATGTCAGAGACAGGATTCTTCCTGACAGTTTGAGATTATTTATCAGTGAGATCTAATACCTTAAACATTTTCAGCAAGTTCTGTTCTTACGGCTGTTCTTATGTTCTCACCATTATATTTTAATAATTGTCCCACCAGCATAGTCAGACTTTGAAACTGCTGCCCCTGTGAGGTAAAAAACCAAAATATAATATTGCCATGATGTGTCTGTCCATCTCCTTCCATGCTCTATATCCCCTCTGTCACAAGGCTCATGTCCTTCAGGAGATGAGTGATTATTTGTGCTTGGTTGTGTGTTAAATTGGATGATTCCAATATCAACAATCTACTCCCTCCTGATCGTGGGACAGAAATAGCTCTGCTCTCTGTTTCGTCATGCCTAAGGAGCAAACACGCATCCATCCTGGATTTTTGCTGGAAGTGTTTGCAGCCCTGGTGTTAGCCTGCCTGGAACAGCTTTGTTGAAGACATTTCTAATTCACTTCCAGTTTATGCCAAACAAGAAAGCTGAGGGGCTGGCTGCACAGACCAGACTAGAGAAGTGTCCAGGACTGCAACCTGTGTCTGTGATACCCCACCCTTAAGGGGAAGGCAGTATCCAAGATTCAGAAATGCTCAAGGTAAAAAAAAAAAAAAAAAAAAACGTCAGGGGGTTCACAAAAACTCACCAAGTTTTATTAGCAAATTACACTCTTGGCACAGAAATCGTTATGCTAGTCCATGACCTACTCTATAAGCACAAAGGAGTGGGTATTGGATAAAGAAATAGGGTGACAGGGAAGAGAGGAAGAGATTCAATTCTTCTGTGACCCTACACTGTCTGAGTAAGACCTGCTGTATTTTTGCCAGTTGTCGCCTTTCCTGATTGGAGCACCAGGGCTGTCTGTGGGCTCAGCAGTTCTGATGCCTGACCCAAGACCTCCCGAGCTGAAAGTCTGAGCACCTCCATCGTGCACTAATGAATTACACTCACCACAGACAGGCACAGGGGAAACCTCGAGCACTCACTCACCAGGGGTTGTGTGAAGATCTCCCCTGTCTGACACTTCTACTGAAAAGATGCCAACCTACGTTTCAAAAGAGAGAATATTTAACCCCCCTTTCTCAAAATCTGTCTCCAAGTGACCTGAGTGCAACCCAGGTGTGAACTCTCTTACACAGTGCCAATTAAGGTTGGCTTATTTAAAAGAGAACATTTGAGGAAACAAATGTGGCACAGCTCAAGTGAAATAGCCCACTAGTTTTAACAAGCTGAATAATATTTTATACTGCTTTACTTGGAAAGCATCATGTGGTTTTGGAGAGGATAGCTGGAGTTTCTGGGAATGAACACCCCTGGACACATTTCTGTCATTTTACAGTGTTGTGTACCTAAAAGTCTCACAGAAAGAGTTCATTTTCCTGTAGATGGACAAAGAACTTCAGACTTGTATGAAAATACAAATACCTAAGTTAAACTCCGCTACACATTAAAGTCTTAACCACTGCAAACAGTAGCAAAATTTCTTTTTCCCTATTTTCCTACACTTTCTTGGACAAAAGCATAAACCTAGTCCTTTATAGCAATGCTTGTGTTATGGATTTGAAGAAAAAATTCTTCCCCGCTTTTTTTTACACTTGGAGAGCAGATGACAACTTCCTACATTCTCTCATGTCACATAAGCAGCATGTAGCAGTGTCAGGCAGAAGGTGTTCCTTGACTGGAAAATCTCCAGTAATCACAGGAGAAAGCCGGGGAGTTAATCAGAAAGGCAGCAATGACAGAATGTTTCTTTATTTCTCACAGCACTTAGGTCACTGCCTTGCTCCATGCCTACCCATTAAAAAGATGTAGTCATTTTGACCTCCTGAGGCTTGAAAGCTTGTTTCCAGAGCCGTGCTCTGTTATCCTGCAGTCCTTTGAATCTGCCAAATAATGCTTCATTACCGAAATATCTCTGATGGGATATTCTGTAGAGAAATATTAGATTTATTAAAGGGTTTCTTGCCCTTGTGGAATACCGTGTTGTCTGCCTCAACTCTTTCTTGCCGGGTTTTCAAGAACAGAACTTGCTGGAAACGTTTAAGGTATTAGATCTCGCTGATAAATAATCTCAAACTGTCAGGAAGAGTAATAAAGACCTTGGGATAAAACTGCCTGTAATCAGCAGCCTTGTTTGCAACCTCAGGAAGCAGCCAAGGATTTAGGGGGTCTGGACACAGAGCAGACCCTTTCCTTGGAGACTCTTTTGTTCCTCATCCCCGTCCTCCTGCTGAGCACGGAGCATCAGTCAGGGAGTTTATAGCCCCATCAAACTCAAACACTTGCTTCTGGGTTTTAAAAATGCCAACTGTTGCCTTCCCTCAGGAGACAGCTTTTTGCAGAGCTGATAGATATTCTGAAAAGTAAAACTGGAGCTGATTTGAGAGTATTAGTCAGTAGCTCAGCAGTCTAGCTGGAGTTAATTTTACATTAAGAGCGAAGAGCAAAGTAAAGACAGAAATATGATGCAGGTTTTAAGGAATCATGGGAATAAAAATACTTTGCATCTAAATGCCAAATGACTTTAAGCAAACCACTGAGATGATATGGTAGTTTTTTGGACTGCTTTTCTTATTCTATCTTTACATTTTTCTTTTTTCCAGTGTAATTGTTTTTCATTAAGAGCAAATCTGTATTTCCTAATTGTAAATATAGGTTTGTAAGGAGACAAAATACAATACAAAACTCTCCTTAAAGATTTGGCTGACAAATAGGTGTATTTTTGTTAACAGCAGAATAATTACAATATCAAACCTTGATGCTTGGCAAAACATTTTAATTTAGGTAACATCTGTCAAAAATTTCTGAAATTAAAGACCTCCTAAACCCTATCATTAAATAATTATGAAATCTATCCCAAAAGTTACTTGTTAAGATTGCCATTATTCCTCCCAGGGAAACAAAAACTCCAAACCAACCATGCATCCAACCAACCAAAACCTCAGTTTTTTCCTCTGTCTCCATTCCAGCTCTAACTATTTTATTGACCACAGCAAGTGTGCAAGAGTAATTCCTACAGTGCTGTAAAATAACAAGCCAGTGTTATTCTTGATTTGGGGCTGTTTTCTGAGGTCCTCAGCTAATGTAATCTGGGTTTTGACACAATGTCTTTGATGGGTGAGTAACTGGCAAAAGTAAGTCACCAAAATCTAAAAGCAGCAAATGAAGACTTGTGGGTCTTTAGAGAGGCATTGCTGATGTGACCAGGAGAGGGATGCACTTAATTTAATTTGCTTAATTTAATTTGAGTGAAAGGATAAAAATGTTGTATTGGGTGTTTTAAGGTATTCTAGAGTGTTTTGGGTATTTTGGGGGTGTCAGATTTGATGGGGAATTTTTGTTTTTGTTTCTTTTGTTGGGGGGTTATAGGAGGGGGGGAGGGTTGGTCATAAATGACCAGATACAGGTCGACTGAAATTATTGGTTTTCCAAGCCATCCTTGGTTGTGGTGACTACAGATTCCACCCATGGAGGTACTCCAAACTCCCAGTGCCACTTGAGACGAGCTAAGGGAATTTGTTATGGACTCCAAAGTATCACCTTAGTCTGGCAGCTATGCCACAGAGCATAAGGCACACCCGTGTCCAGCTGGACGTACACAAGAATAATTTGGGGCATTTCAAGCCTCACTCTGTGCCCACGGGTGAGTAAACAGGTCAGGCCATAGATCTTCAGTGATCCACTGAAAATACACTGAAAATACTGATCCACTCCAAAATACAGATGTCTGGGGCTTCTCTTTGGCTCCCCAAACACAGATACCTGGTGCCATTTCAGCTCTCGTGGAATCTGACATCCATCTGGACAGCTATGGTTCTCCCATGGGTCTTGCATTTCACCTTCCAGGCCTGAACAGATGTTTTGGATACCCCAGGGCATTTCAAATGGCACTGAATGCCTGGTTTTGGGCAACTCAATCAAATCTTAAGTGAAGGCTTTATGTTTCCCCATCATTTCAACTACCTAGCTGGACTTTCCTTATCCTCAACACAATGATTCCAAAGTGTAATTCATCTGACCAAAAGAAGGAATTTCCATTAGAATATGATCAATAAACATTATTTTTTCTTCCTAGAGTTTTGCTGAAGACATTTATGCCTAGTGAAAGTAGAAATACAAGGCCTTGACTACGATTGGGTGGCATTTCAACATCAAGTCCACATAAGACCATGTAAGACAAAGGCCACCAGAAAAGTGAGTCCTTTATTCCTGTCACTTAGGTACAGTTGCTGGTTACACCTGAGTGCAGAAAATAAGATTTACATTTGTGAGTGGAAATAAAATCTAGTGAAGAGTGCTTTAAGTTGGTGCCTGTTGTGGTGATTAGGCCATTGATGTTGAAATATAAGCACTATCTCCATTTATTTAACTCTGCATCAGCCTAGTAGAGCTACTCAAATACAGCAAAACAGAAAAAACCTGTTATTGCTTATGCATCACTGAAGTCTTTGGACCCTCTGTTGCAGCTTCACTTTTTTTCTGTTTACTTAACCAGTGCAAAAATCAAAATCATGTATAATGACAGCTGAATGTCTGACTCTGAGCTCTCATTAAACTTGTGCTAGTAACCTCAAACACTTCATTACGGTTATCTGGCATTTTTTTCCTCTTACTTGGGAAATGAAATGGCATTGACAGCTTGAAAACTTGAAAAAAATATAGTAAGAACAATACTTGTAGCTAGCTTTTGCAGTTAAGTACTGTGTATTGTTGTGAATATCAATTTTTTTTTCTTTTTTGTAATGCAAAGGAAGCCAAATTGAATGATTAATCTTTGACCTGTATCTGTTGGAAGCATTTGAACAACCCCTTTTAAGGAGTTTAGCCTTCTCTGTAGCATGCACATAGCTTTCATTAACATTAAATAGAGTTACATGTGCACACCAGGGCATAAGCTGCTAAGTAGATATTAATTGGCTAAGAAATGATCCCGTTTTTCTTCTCCTTACAGTTGGTGTTTTGGAACTCACTGTTGGCTTGCTACCTTCATAATTCTTTGAGGTTGCATTTATTCCTTTAACTATTTAAATGACAAATTTTCTTTGAGGAATATGTCAGTGCCTGCAGCCATTTTAAAGGCAGTAGAAGAATAAAAGCTTCAATATTTAACATGAGGAATCTACTCTGTCCCTTTCTAGGCCAATCCCTGTAAATTATCAGTATATTAAATAACACTTTGACTAGTAAGTTCAAAGGAATTATGAGTAATTGTGAGTCTGCAGTCAATATTATTTTGTAGCTGTAGAAAAGAGTTTGGAAGCAAACACGTGTTAGTTCTTTATGTCTATTCAAAACACTCTGTCCTTTCTTTGTAGCAGTTAACCAATGCAAAATGCCAAGCTGGGAAAATAAAGCAATGTAGCAGTACAATGACTAGAATTTTATATTGAGCATACAACTATAATGGATCACGTAGAAATAGAAATGGCTTTATTGTCATCTGAGATTGCCATTGGGAGTGGGTTCAGGATTTCCACATATCTTTTAAAAATCTATTTAATCTATTTAAGGCTTCGTAAGCATTTTAAATCAGCCTTTAAAGAAATACAATTCAAACTGCAAGTGTTTACTAAAACTCATGTTAACAGTGTGTCTATGCTCTGCTTACACATAAAGTTTGAGATGCTTCAAAGTTTTGGATGATTTCAAAGTTAAAGAATCTTCCTGTGTCTAAGGAATCTTCCTGTGTCACTCACCAGTTGTGATCACAGATCATGTGAAGCAACTTCATCTTTTCCCTAAAATGTCCTGGAGCTCTCTCCTGTGCTTCTGTACCTTTGGGCAAATACAGAAACTGCCACAGAATCCCTGCTTCCTTCTGCTCTGACCTCTGCAGCTACACCATGAACTGGGCATTGGAGGTGGGATTCATTTTGCTTTATTTGGACATCCATGATGCAGACATCCACATCTCAGATCTATGAGATGGCTTCTATATTTATGTACCTTTTGGATCTTTTGGGGATTTTCAAAATAAGAAATATTTTTGGGGACTGTGTTGTCAGCTTAAAAACTAGGCAGCAGGCTCTTTATTTGGTATCATTTAAACGGAAACCTTCAAAGAAACCTTTGTCCTTGGAATTCACGTTTTCTACTGTTGCAGGTGTGCTGATGGAGAGAAGTTTACATCCATCTTTTTTTATGCTGGGCTTTGGTTGAACCGTGCCAAGTTTAACTGTAGAATCAGGGACATTTGCCCTTCTGATGCATTCCTATCTTTTTCTTGTGTTTATTTTTTCAATTCTCTTTGCTTATGTTAAATGAGTGCTGGCTGGTACTACCAGGCCCTGACAGTGCTATAGGCTTAAATGTAAAGAAGGCAGAGCTGATTATTTTTCCCCTTGGGGGCTACCCTTTGGCCTGCAGGCAGTTCTCTTAAAAATAGCTCCATTTAAAAATAGCCTGATGCTTTTATTATCACAGATGCAATTCCCAGCTCAACTGTCCAGATCACAAGTGCAGTCTCGCTGTTGAAAAGCAGCAGAGATGATGTATCTCCACTTTCTTCTGCTCAGAAAAGCTCCTTCCACAAGGCTCTGTGGCAAGGCTTTGTGGGTGCTGTTTTGCTTGGTTTCTGTATTTTTGATCGTGCTTGTCGTACAAGAGAAAAAGCTGAGGGCAAGATGCTGGTGAGCCTGGAATATATGTGTATAAAACTGATGTTCTGCTTCCCTAGGTCTGCTCAGACAGCACTGGCAGGCTGGTGGCACTTTCATTTCTGTTTCTCAAACAGAAAAAGAAAGGAAAACAGCAAAACCAAACTGGTAGCTGAAACATGTTATTGGGAACGTTTCCGCTCCAAACTCTTACTAGATCAGAAAAGTCATTTAAAACCCCTACTTCAGTTTAAGCCTTTAATAAAATGCACATCTGCTTATTGTCAAACCAGAAAATCTCACTGCAACCACCAGGAGTGTTGCTATATGCAAGTGACATGAGCTGCTCCCAGAAGTCGCCACAAATTTACTGAGGACTTGAGAGAATGGGTGGTTTCATCCATCTCTAAACAGTGGGATGGCCAGGCTTACCACTGTAAATTAAAATTTGTGGTTTCAGCCCCATTCTGGGACATCTTACACGTCCCATTTTTAATAGAGATTAAGGGAGATTCATAAATCTCATATGAATGTTACTTTAAGCTTCTGGTACCACTGACGTAGTAATCAAAAACTGCATCATGTTTGAAATCATAGCACAGGTTTCCCAGCTATTTAGTAGTTTGTGTCAAAGGCACTGTCCTCGTGTTTAAACACCTACCACAAAGCTGTCTCAGCTGCTTCAGTGATTTTCCAACTTGGTACAGAGCTGGAAAAGGAGAGTTGTTGATTAACTTCTCAGGTCCTAGAGAAAAGATGTCAGGTGATGGAACAGTCAGTTGGAAATAATTCGGATTCAGATTTTGATACTGTGTTTTTCCTAGAGGTTCCTCCACAAATTATGGGAACTGAGAGTTTGAGATTTAAGGCAAAGCATGAAGAGTGAAAATTCAAGTTACTTTGAGTGAGGGCTGGGTTGATGTTTATAGTTGTATACAGTACAATGATACTGTACAGGCTGTTTCTTTATAGATATTTTGACGTTTAACTTTTGTAAATCATTATGAGATCCTTAGATAAAAGGTAAAATGTAGTATTCCAAAAGTCCTCAGGCATAAAAGCACCATTAATAATTTAACACTAAGAAATATGGTTACTCTAGAGGCTGTCAGATACTTGTGTGGTACATATACCTACAGAGATAGGTACCATAACATTGGATGAATAATTAATTTGATTAATTTCTCAATATTTTCAAACACATTTGACAAGGTCTTTCATTATCCACCTAATGTGTGCACCACTGTTAAACTATTATCTCATGGATGCAAAATCTGTTTACCTTACAGTTTATTTTCATTGAGGAAAAGTAAGAATTTGCTTTTCAATGCAATCTAATACCACCACATCCAATGAACAGCTTTCACTTAACAAAGAAAGGTGTTCAGAGAATGTGAAACACTTATTCAAACTTTATATTAAGGGATACAAACTATTATAGGTATTTTGTAAAGTTTTCTTGGTGAAGACTTGGGTCCAAGACGTAGTTGAGGATGTAATTCAGAGATTCCAAAATAGGAGTACGAGGTATCTCCAGCATTCTGGTGATGGAAACTGTGGTCTTACAACAAGGCAGCTCTCAATTTATCCTAATCAGGTTATGGCTTTCAATAACTTCAGTGCACATGATGAACTGAAGACATGACCTCATTAATATTCAAATATTCAGAGCTGGTGTTGAAAATTCACTCTGGTCCATCATACAGAAACCATTTGGCACGGGATGTTGGCATAAAGCTTCCCTGTGTGAGGAGTTCTGCAACCTCTCTCTGACCATGTAAGGTTTGTAACACTGGTCCTACTCTCAGATGGAAGGCAGCACACGCAAGGGCAATATGAAGTGTTATATATAAATGTTTATTAATTTCCTTTCTGTTGGAATTTCAGGGTGAAGGCTGATAGGTCAAGGTTCACTATTTATTTGTAAAAGAAAAAGACCCTAACAGACCGAATTGGACAATTCTAACATCTGCTGTACAGATATGAGTTTATATAACAGCTCCCAATCTTTCCTGCTACAATCTTGTCTGTAAACAAACAAGACATTTACTAGACAAAAAACAGGCACAAGCAGATTTAATGACTTCTCCTAAGTTATAAAAAAGGTTACCAAAAAAGGTTTCTTTCTGGGATAGGCTTGGATCTCAGATCTCCCAATGCATCTTTTAATGTTACAAATGCATCCTTTTTTGCTGGATATTTGGCTGAGCTGAAAGAAATCAGAAGCCCTTAGTAATGAGCACAGTGAGGCTGAAGATTTCATCACAGAAATTTGTCAAATAATCAGTAAGCACCGGTATTCAAATGTGCTGCCTTTAACATATCCTCTTAACTGGAGTTACATTGTTTTATTTATTAATGGAATAACGAAAGGATGTGACTAATTTGTTTTTGCTTCTTTTCACAGATGATCATATAGTAAAGGTGAAGGAGACCCTATTTTTTAACATATCAAAGCATTTGTTTTACTGTTTAATTCTTTGGTACTGGCTCTCCCAAGGCCCCTGCTGCTATGAACTAATGCAAATTACATCAGGAAATCCAGTGGGCTCAGTAAACACTGAATATTAATTCAAGATGTTTTTGGAAATGCATAAACAGCATCAGTCCCAAAATCCAGAGCAGAAGCAAATAACAATGTTAAATTGATATGTCAGAATTTTATGGGCAGTGTTGTTTTAGCCATAAAAACACGTTTTTTCTTGCCATGTTGTGTGATCATGCTGTTCTATCTTAATACATGAATTCTAAATCATTGAGCAATATCCTTTCTTCCCCCACATTTTACCCAGGGCTGGCTCAGACTGCTAACTGCTGCTTTTTCTGTGTTGTCCAGTCCACTTGCTCTAGAAACACCAATGAAATATATACTTTTGAGAAGTACTAGAATTTTGTGATCAGAGACTCAGAACAGGGTACAGGAAACCTACAGCAACTCTCCAGGCTTCTTTGCTTTGCTTGTGTGTGTGGCTTTTGTTTTACCTGTTGAGCTGTCTCTATCTCCACGTGTGGATTTTCTCACTTTTATCCTTCAGATTCTCTCCCCATCTCACCAGGGCAAGTGTCTGTGTGGGGCTGAGTTGCCAGATGGAATTAATCCACAACAATCAGGAACTCTGATTAAGTCATAGCCTTGATGTTGCTCACCTATGAACATTTTCTTCTGCTTTGGTGGTTTCTCAGTAATGGACAGTTTAGGTGAAATTGTTTCCATACTTCAGCTAACACAAGAGAATCACACCATCAGCTGTTTCCTCCTAGAAAAATGATTGCAGATCAGGTCAGACCCAAAAACAATTTCATTTATGAAAGTCAGAACAATTATCATTCAGCTAGGGACCTAACCAAACTACAGATCGGAAAGAGAAATGAATACGCCATTGACAGAAGTTTCTACATCACTAAAATACCTCGATTTTCCAAATATTTGTGCTGGTATCAACATGCACTGCAGTGAGTCTGACACTGCTTAGGTATCTTGTGTGACTCTGAAGAAGCTGTGAACCCTTCAGTTGGAATTCTGAGTGGCAAGTTGGACACTTCCAAGCAAAATGTCCAACATTGTCTTTCAAAGGCCTGACAAACTCTCAAATTTGTTCTGCATTATCTTTAGGAGACAGAAGCAGGTTGTCTGAATATTGAAATGAATAAGAGTGCATTGGCATGCAGCTTTCTTTACTTTTCCTATGTCTCATTGCATATTTTAATATTCACCTTGGGAACTTCTCTTATGCAAGACATAATATCATAAAACACGGTTCTGAAATACTGAGATCCTGGAATACTGGCAAATCCAAAAACTGTTAATAAAATACTCAGTGTTAGAGGGTGGGAAAGGAAATCACACTGTGTAAGCAGCAATTTCACTAAATGTGAAAGACCTGGTGAGACCCACAGGCTCATCGGGTGGTAGCAGTAGGTACCAGCACTCATTCTCCAGAGCGTGCAGCCACTTTCCTTGATATTCTAGAGATGAAAAAGGCAATTTAAATATTTTATACTCTCCACCCTCGAGTGATGCCTAGAATTGCTCTAGCAGCCCACAGATGAACTCCTGCTATCTCACAGCTCACTGGAGACATCCATACAAATGCCTTTTGAAACCACCAGCAATTGCCCAATTGCCCAAGGTGACAATCAGAGCTCCTCGAGCCACAGGTTCCACTTTGCAGGATGGAAAAGAAGCGTGATGCACTCTGACAGCAAAGGAACATCTTTTTCTTTCTCTATTAGCCTTCCTTTTGCAGAGGCTGGAAGACACATGATGCTTCCAGGGTCTATTGACAACAAAAGCAGCTTGATACAGAGTTGTGCTCGGTTTTTCTAGAAATATAAACTCAGGTTCAGTATTAATGGTTGTCTCAGTTATACACCTGGGTGTTTTCTGACAGAAGGTATTCTGAGGACAATAGTTTCTTCACTTATTTTATAAATACATTTAATTTCATGTGTGTCATACTGTTAGCAACAACTTTTGTGTCTGCAGATACTAAACATTAAACATCATTGCCACCCAAAACTTAACTAATAGGCACAGCTTAGTCTATGTTTCATGACCAGGTAAACATAACTTTTTAACAGATTATTTGTGCAGTAATCTTCCTTTCATTACTCCCAGGCAGAGCAATAATGAATGGTAAAAACAATTTGCAGTAACAAAATAATTTGGTGAAATTCAGAAATGGATACCTGCTAGAAGTGGTTCTGGGATTTAAATACTAATACCAATTAACTGAAAAGTTCTTGCTGTAATTGAATAATTTTTCTTGAGAAAGGGTTCATTCTGATATTTTTATCCTTCAAATGCAAATGTAATGGACAATTGTCTGATAAGCTCAAAATCTAAGTTAAGCTATTCCTCATATAAAACATTTTACTGTTGCTGTTATTTTTTTAAATCTTTTTATTTTGGTTTTGACAAAAGAGGACTTTTTGTTTTGGTTTGAGGTTTTTTTCCCAGAGAAATTTACAAGAGAAAGCAAATGTACCGTGCATTTTAATTCTTTTTCATGCTAATGTAGTAATGTGCTACAAAAAATATCATATATATAACAAAGACAGAGAGAGATGTATTAAGCTCCTGTGGCCACCTTGGGAGTCATTAGCTGATCTGATAATAAAACTTAAAATTTGTTGGCTTCTTCACTCATGTTTTGAGCACAAAGTTTCAGTATTTTCTTAGAATCCAGCAGTGAAATGTCTTCTGTTTTAATACAGAAGCTGATCTTAAGTTATCCAAGTGCTGTGTATTTTCCCAGATGAACCTTTGACAGTATTTTAAACAGATCTCATTAATTTCTATGGATGTTTAGCATTCCCAAAGCCTATTTTTTTCTTTAAAGGCATATGTGAATTTATGTAAGCCTTCCACTCACAGCAACAGTCACTGGACAGAATCCAGAGTACTTTAAATACAAAACTAAATGCCTAAGTAAGTTTTTAGACAAGTTGAAAATACCACAAATTTACTAGTATCTGCATTTTTACCAGTGGAAATCACAGAAGAATATTTTATATAAGATTTTTTCTGGCACTAAAGTTGACACTTAAATGCTGTTAAGGCACACAAACAATAATTTGGAAATACTTAAGACTACTCGTGGATAATTTAAAAATCTCTATCTGTGACATCAGATATCTCTCTTTGTTTCAGACACAATGATTAAGATAAAAACCTAGTTTTTGTATCAAATAAAGCACTCTCAAGACTCCAGGGAGGTTTGGTATTTGACACAACCTATATGGAAAGAACAATGGAAAATAAATGTTTGATTAGTCTTAGTAGAGTTGAAGAACTGTTTTCCATAATCACATTGTGTCTGAAATCTCTATTTTTAACTAACGAAGCTCTTTGAGAAGCATTCTGGAACAAAAATGGTTCTGTTTCTAAAGTGTGTCTTGCTTAGCAAACCAAGGATGGTAACTACATTTTTGAATTCTCAAAGCTGGTGAACTGCTGACTTAGGATGCAGGAGGATGGGTGAACTCTGTTCTGTTTTAGCTCAAAGGAGTGCACAGGTAAGGTAACCTCTAAGTTGTTATTCTCTGTTATTTGAAGATTCACATGATAAAAAATAAACAAGGCGACAAAAGCAGTGACAGAATAATTCTGCCACTCTTGGGTAAAATATATTCTGTATTCAAGTGTTTATACACTCTTAGAGCTGAAGACATTGAATAGAATTAGTTGAGGGGTTTTTTTCTCTGCCAGTAGGTCATACTAGCAAATAGCAATAGGCAGGATAATAGTAACCAGATAGTTTCTAGTCCAGTATGCAAAATACACCAGTTTTGTGAAAATAGATGTGAAAATAGAAATTGTGACATGTTGCTGTATTTAATGTCCAGACTACCACCCAGAAGTTGCATCTAGTCTTGACTTGCAATGTTCTTCTTGGTTTTTAGCTGTCTATCCTTAATATATAAGAAAAGTATCATATTAAAAAAAAAAAAAAGTGTAATCCCTGTTAAGATGTGTCTGATAAGCTCAAGGGTTCTTGCACAGTGGTTAGTGATAGTACCCAATCTCAAGGAGTCTTTTTTTTCCTGTCAGATGTGCTTAAAAGAAATTTCCCTTACAGTGAGAAATAAGAAATAGGAAATACAATGTTCAGTTACTTGTGGATTTCTTTTGTTATTTTTTAGTGTTTGGTTTTTATTCTTTTTTAATCACTCCTGTTTCTTTACCGCTTTGTCTAGATAGAATTTAATCCATCTATCCAGGAAGCCTCTAGATTCTATCGTCAAGCTTCCTGATAACACACTATCACTTTATTCCCTGGTTTAATCCATTTAAATCATCTCACATTAAATGTTGCCCATTTGTTATACTTTTGAAGTCGTGGCTTGAACTGTATTGTTTTCTGAAACAAATTTCTTTTTCCCAGCTGAATTCCTGGAGAGTATGATTACCACTGGGGCTCGTCTCATTGCTAATGCTAAATAACCCCCCAGGTGTTCTTACTCCATGGTATTCCTATTTAACTTGTACTAGAAAAAAAACGCATCTATGTAGAAGATTTTAAAAGGAAGGGCAGAAGAATTTTGTAGTGTGATTAGGTGATTTATTATTGGCCTAAAGTAGATATGTAGGGTCAAAAGAAAGACCCTTTGCCTTTGATATATTACTCCTGTAAGCACTAGTGAGGAAACCTTGATGATTGGTAAAGGTGTTTAAATCTTAGAAACCTTGATGATTGGTAAAGGTGTTTAAATCTTAGATGGTCAAATTTGGATGAGATACATCTCAGCACAGATATTTCAAAGATTGAGGTACTATTGGGCTTTCTGGGTTTTCCCAGGATTGAACTGGATTTGTACAAACCATTTTCTTCAGTGCAAAGTTAATTATGAAAAATCCTTGAATAACAGACTGGCTGTTCTCCTGGACACCTCAGAAAGGAATAAACACCCGGAAACAGCACTATCACAGCTTGTGGAGAAAATGCATCCTGCAGAGCCTTTGGCATATAGATCCTTGCCCTGCCATGAGTAAGAGATGTTGCTGCCTGGTCTGTGTGCCGATCTGAACAAAATGTTTCCTCAGCCCGTTTCTTAGCGGACGGAGCTGTAAAACCACTGGCACCTTCGGAACTGAGTCCTGAGAGATTCAGAGCTCCACCAGCTCCCACTGCCCACGGTGAAAGCTGGTGATATTTAGCAGCTTGTCACTCCTTGATCCCACCTGAGTTTCTGAGAGCTGCGGGGGCAAGGGAGCGCCGGGGAGCCAGGTGGGATCCCCGTGGGCTCGTGCAAACATCTCATCCCCTCAGCTGTGAGGAACTGGAACCTCGGCCACTGGCTCGTTCCCTGCCAGAGACACTTTAGCACATCATGCATGAAAAAGACAGCAAGCTGCCCTTGGTTTTGGCCCACATTGTTAAAATCCTTGGATGGAGATACAGGAGTCGGATAACCCGCACTGCATTCATGTGGTTTTTCCGGCCTCTGCCAAACACTGGTTCAGTAATTTCTGAAGTGCCTGTGGCTTACAAAGCGAGAAGATTGACAGCCATTACACTGCTATACCTTGCCTTTTGAGGGAGAAATATGTGTTGCTGATGAGAATTGGAAAAATTAGCTGTGAAAATCATGGAACTCACACTTGACTACTATTGGCTCAAAAAATATTTCTTTTCATCACGTGTAATCATCTGCTAGAATTCCTGCCCCATTAAATAAGAGAGACTATATAAAAACATATGTTTATCCAGCATGAAAATTCAACTCTGCTTAGAGCTCTGCTGGTGTCTAAGTGAATTTATACTGATGACTTGTATGGCTTATCAGATCAGAATTGGTATTTTATCCTTGTCTTCATGTTTCTGACCATGTTATCTATTTTTCAGAATTGTAAACGGTTACTTCATTTCTATATCCACAAAAAGACTACTTTTTTTTTCTGGAGAAAATATTTTTTTTTTGCTGTCTGTCTCTGTTTTTGGTTTTTGTTTTTGTTTTTTTTTTTTTTTTAAACTTGATGCATTGTTTTCAAGAGCCCTGGTTAGCACATCATATAACAAACCCAGCTCATTATTATGCATTATCTACTGCTGCTTGCTGCAATGCAATATTTACACTTTGGCATTAAGGCAGGAGACGGCCCTCGTTATGGAGCACAGCCACTGCTGATAGATCGACACAACGGCTTTTCAGAAACATGAAGAATTGAAAACGGTTCATCGGGGGATTGCAAGTGCTATGAATTCTTTATATCCAACAGTTGGCCTGCACTGACCCAAAGGATATTAGATTTCTTAGGAGCAAACGTGCTCTGCTGAAATGTACTTAAAAAGCTCGATCTCAGCGTCCTGCAGTGGCTGCCCCCATCATCCCTGGCTTTTGCCAGACAGATTCCTCTCCCTCTGTGCAACCCTTGCTCCCTGCCTCATCCCTCCCGCAGGTTCCCGTACTCTCCGCGTTGGCATTCTGCAGGCAGCGCCGGGAGCGCCGAGGGGTAAGCGAGTGCTCCATTAGGAGCTGGAGGAGGTTGCTCCCAAGCCTGGATTTTATTGCCGTGTCACTTGGATTGTTTTTACAGCTGGCAGGCCAGAGTGACCTTTGGCTGCCTCTTCTCGTTTCTGTTGGCTCCTTCCCCATGAGCCCACGTCAAATCTGCTTCTCTTGCGGTCTTTTAAAGGGCTGCTCTGCCATCGCTGCTGCCACGGAGCAGGAGGCTCTGACCTCGGGCTGGGAAGTGGGAGGGGGAAGGGGAATTTTGGATAGCCCAGCACTTACCGTGTCTTGCTGCTCCAAGAGCATCAGGATTGAGCCAGGTGTAACCTGCTGCTCCTGGCATGGGACACCAGTGGTTCACCGAGGGGCAGGGAAGCACAGCAGGTACCAGGCAGGGACATGAGGGGGGACATGCAGTGACACCTGCCTTGCACAAAGCACAAGGCAAAATCACCTTGTCATGCTAATGAGACATTTCTCTAATCATTGCCCTTTGAGGATCCCAAGGCGCTTTTCCTGTAAAAATTGAGCGCCGTGGTATCATTTTGCAGGAAGTATCAGTATCATCCCAATTCCTTTTTTCTTTTGAGACAGATCAGTTGACTGATGTCACTGATTATCACTTATGGCCATCTAAGCACTGGACAATGCTGCTACCCCAGAAGTTGTTCCCACTTGCTCTTTGCACTTTTCTATATACTGTGTCCCCAAAACACCCCAACATCTCTGTTAAACGACCCTTCAAAGAGACAGAAAGCAGGACAGAATTTAGTTTTCTTTTTCCCACCTAGACTGTAGCAAATGTTTTGCTTCTGACAACTCATGATGAATTTAGAAACCTGCACAGGTGGAAAACAAACTTTATGTGCATTGCACTGGCATCTGACACCATGACCCAAACTCAGGCCCTGCCTGCCTGGTTCTTCCACCACGGCTCCTGTCCTTCCTCTCATTTCAAAGGCATTTCAGAGAGGGACAGAGAGAGAGCAGGATTTGGGGGGATGAAAACTGTCAGTTAATTGAGACAATTTTTAATTAAACTGTGCATTTCACAAACTGCTCTGCGCAAAGAGCTTTATTGTAGTGTTGCTGTGGCAACCTTAACTTTGAGCATCCTGACATGTGATTAAAATTTAAGATTTAAATGTTTCATTAACAAAGAAAGATTCTTGTTGGTTTTTTTTATTTTATTTTATTTTTCATGGGCATCCACCAAAATCAGTGATTCTGAAGACTGAGGATCAGATTGCCACCTCAGATGGAAGGGATGGAGATGGGAGAAGGGGTGTATCTGCTGTGCAGATGACTGAAAGCCTATGAGGGAGAGATATCCTTTTCCTGACTTACAAGTGCCTGCCCCCTTCTCCCCCCTGCCCCACGTCTTCCCACTCCCTAAGGATGCTGTACCAATCAGCCTTAGTAGCTTAAAAGGCCATAACGGGAAAAATGTCAGGTGTGAGCTGCTCTGCTCAGCATGACAGGAGTTCAGATAAGAACACAAAAAATACCACATGGGGTTAGACATAAGGTTCATTTAGCCTGCTAACCTTTGCCTGGCAACAGCAAGTAGCAAATGGTTAGGATATGTATAGACTTGACCTTTCTCTCACAGACCCTCCCAGCTCCTGATAACCACTACTTACATGTGTCCTTGCAAATCTCCCCCAAATGGTGGTTTTTCCTAGTAAAGACCTTCTGAGCTAGGAGAGGCATATCCTCTCCTTTCCGCCTTCCCCCCCCCATAAGTGGCCACACTTTGTCCTTTGAAGAAAAAATGATTGCTGCTTGTATTATGATGGAACGGGATCAAGGATTCAGGGCAGCCCTGTAGGCAAACAATGAAATAGAGGCATCCTAGCATTAAGGCAAGATGCTTTCTCCTTTCTTTTTTTCTTTCTGTGCCTTTTAAGAAAGAAAAATTGGATCCAGCCTCTAATATATGTTCCTGTATAGAAATGGGATCTGTCCTGACATGTCCTTCTCTTTTCCCCATTAATTGTCATAACAGTTTCACCCTGAAAAGCTGGGGTCACATCATCATCTCTGATTTTACCCACCAAGGGAAATTAATAGAAAAAGAGCCTCTTGTATAGGTAAAATTCTGTCAGACAGCAATCCTGAGATAATATTCCTTGACTCTTCATATCTCTTTTAATTTCTCCCAGGCACATTTGTAATTTAAGCTATTTAGGAATAGGATACAGTGGAAAGGTGTTACGTGTTAAATAGTGGACTTATCCAGGAAAAGGAGGTTTGCATTAATACAACGTTTATCTCCTCCCTTATAAAGTTGGATTTCTTCTTTCCTCCATCCAACAATAGCTGTTCATTCAGTTCTCGGTTTTCCCTTTTTTTTTTTCAGGAAAAGAGAAGAAAACTCAGAGGACATCTAAGCTTATGTGCAACACAGGAGTAACACATGATTTCCTGACCTGCTGGACAATTAGTTTATGCCCTGAAGTGTGATATTTGATTACCATTCTTCACAGATTTAGTTTGTGGTGCTAATAGCCGTAAAATTATTGAGTGTCTTATTAGATGTAGTTACAGAATTTGTCTCAATGATTTCCAGTTGCAGGAAATTATTCAGATATGCTTCTTGGTATGTTCCAAACTTGCTCTCTTTTGCCTTCCCAGAACTATTCATTCATCAGGACTCTAACAAGAAGAGAGAAAATTTATTGTAACATGAATAATTTTGAACAGCTCAAACACAACAAGATTGCTTGTTTACTTATCTTTTCTCTACTATGATCTGTATGTTTATTTTAAAACCCTCTCACATTTAGAGATTGATGAGAACTGTAAGTTAAGATGTATTTTACAGGTTTTCCCTATTCTGAATTGGACAAAATCTTATAAAATATTAATGACTGTACACACATACAGAAGATAAACTTTGGTAAATGCAACTATTTCATACAATGTCTCCTGTGAGTCTGGAGGATGCAAAGTTTAAAAAAAAGTATTAGGAGAAATAGAAGGCTTTTTATTAAAGAAGAGGTATATTAAAAAGGGATTTGGCATTCATTATTTTAACTCTATAGTTAGATATTCTCTTGACAATCATCTCTTTTCTCATTCTATTTAACTAACTGTATTGTAAATTTACAGTTTTTAAAAAGTGAGATTTTTCTTCTACATTGTTTCCAGCAGATCAATCTTGTTTTCAAAATTAGAGTTTAAAATTTCCCAGTATGTTCTCTTCCCTGTTCTGAGTACTTTACTTCAAGATTTTTAATAAAACTAAATAACAATGTCAAAGTTCTGTAGACAAGGATTCAAGAGGAAAGTAAATAATTTTAAGATAAGGACAAAATGAAAAAAAAAAAAGAATATAAACCAGAGAATCAATATGTCCACAATTTTCTTTGGCAGAGTTAATGGAAAATATTCTTCAGGCTGAAAAATTAAAATTGCTCCCAGATTTTAAATCTTTTAATCCTGGAGCAGTGGAAAGGGTCAAAACATCTACTTTGGGTACCCTAATGCCTAAGTAAGAAGCTTTTGGCCTCAGCTTGCCATATTGCTAATTACTGCTTAAAATGTAATAATGCCAGTCCTCCTACAGGATAAATAAACTGGGTTTCCCAAGAAGAAACATCACTGAGTCAAAGAATGGTTTGGGTTGGAAAGAGCCTTAAAAATCATCCAGTTTCACCCTCCCTGCCAGGGGTAGGGACACCTTTCAGAAGGCCAGGTTGATCCAAACCCCATCCAACCTGGCCTTGGACACTGCCAGGGATGGAGCATCCACAAGTTCTCAAAGCAACCTCTTCCAATGCCTCACCATCCTCATAGTAAAGAATTTTTTCATAATATCTAATCTAAATTTACACTCTTTAAGCTATTCACCTTTTTCCTATCTGCCCATGCCCTTGTAAAAAGTCCCTCTCCAGCTTTCCTGTAGGCCCTCTTTAGGCAGTGGTACAAAGATTTCATTCTTTCATTTCACTTGGGATGAAGTCATACCTCTCAATCAAAAAAAAAGGCTTCAGTGCAGCCAAATTCCTTGATCGTGGGTTAAAGAAAGAAAAAAAATCAGAAGAAAACTGCTCACACAGTTAAGCAGTTGATTCATGTCTTCATATATTTGAATGTGTTGTGCATAAAGGCTGTTTTCTGCCATGGGATTCTGCCATGGTACATCCTTGTTTAAAAACAATCTTAAAAGTAAAATATGAGATTTTTCACATCATCCCCTAAGCAAGGACTGAAAGAAGAGTACCAAATATTTTAAGTTTGACAAAATAACTCTCCAATATCTGTTTTAAACAATAATGCCTTAAGCTTTGTAGCCATAAAAGAAGAACAAATGGTTCTTGGTCTTTGGAGACCTGAGGTGCAAAAAGAAGACTTATTATTTAGGGAAAAAAAGTATTATTGAAGACAACCAGCATATTTTTTTTTACATTTTACTACCAAAATATGGGTTTTCACTTTTTTGCTAATTCAAAGTTTGCATCCCTCTCTACGAATGTTTTCAATGACTTCATATATTTTCAAACACATGAGATTTTTTCCCCCTTTTTGTGATGTTGTTAGATTCAATGTAGTTTAACTGCATTTTATCCTCCAGAGGTGGGAATTAAATAATTTCTCAGAGATGTAAGGGAAGCTGGAACTTTCCCCAGTTGCCTGCCTTCTTTTCTTTTTTTGTATGTCTCAGAGTTTTGACATTTTCCCTGGTGACGGTTGCTATGCTGTTCCTCAGCACATTGGCTGGGGATCCTTGCAATGCCTAAGGTGATAAAGCATGTTTTGTACAGAAAATCATCTTTTTTCCTTTCTTTTTTTCTTTTTTTTTTTTTAAGGCTTCTTGGAACAGGGCATCAGTTAGAATTTCTCCCCTAGAGATGATGTCAAACTTCTCATCACCACACTGCAGAGTCAGAGGCACAGAAAGTTACTAATGACCAAAGCCATTTTGTGCACATACACCCTGCCCTCTTCAAGAGGGACATAACATTCACCAATTCACATAAATGCCTGATTTATTATAGCAAATATCTCCCTTCTGGGCAGGAAGGAGAAATCTTTGCATTTCACAATATCCAGGTGTGCCACTCCCAGAGGCACGAGGATGTGTATGAATATTGTCTTCCTAGCAGCTTGCTATCCCAGTTTAACATCTGAGATCCCAAAATTGTCTTATGCAAAGTATAAATGAGGGAGAATTTATTTTCTCCTTGTCCAGCTCCATTTAACTGTGAATTTCACTTGTATGTGCAAATAGCACAAAAAATCTCTTTTCACAGGTGGCCCCTTATCACTTGTCATTTGTCTCCTCTCCCAGCTCAACCTGTTCTGTGAGAACCTGAATTGCCTTATGAAAAAATAATAATAATTAAAAAAAAAGGAAGCAGCACTGTTTGTCCTGGTTTTTGTGAACTCTGGCAGGCTCAGGCCCCCGGGAGGAGTTGTGGGCAGGTAAAACTGACAGCAGGCTGTAGCTGCGAGCGTGGCTGTGGCAGGATCAGCTCCCACCTGGCCTGACACACCTTGTCACCCTCGCTGCAGCAGCAATAAAGGATGCCCAGGCTGGGGGAGCCCTGCAGGAGAGATCCTTCCTGAGCACGCACCAAGGAGGGCTCACTGAGAGCCCCGTGTTTGGTCACAGCCCAGCACTGACTTCTATTCCTGAGTCAAGCTGTGTGAAAAAATGATTTATTATTTTTTTTTTTTTAGATTTAGCTGCCAAATTGGGAAAAAATAGCAATGGTAACAACAGAACAACAAAAACAACTACAAAATTTGAAAAGTGTAAAACTTGGCTGTGGGGGGCAGGTTGGGGATGGAGGAGAGAGGGAAGGGTTTATTGCTGAAATAAGAGGTCATTTTGCTCAACCCAGAATGAAAAGTTCTCCTACAGGCACGTGCAAAGGGAAAATAAAAAGAAAAAAAAAAATCACCAGGGCAATACCACCAGCCACTGTTTCCTCAGTACCTTCAGAATTTAGCACATTTAACCCTGGCTGCCAGACTTCCCTGTGTCTGAGCAGGTCTGAACCCATCTGTACCTTGGTGCTGCTGCTGAGCTCACATGGCTCTGTGTGATCCTCACAATGTCTCTGAAGCATATTGTTCCACCAAAACACTACACAAGCCAAATTTGCTAAAGTAGCTAAAAAAACCACAAGAAAACAGAAATCAAAAGTAGGGGTTATCACAAAATGTGTATCTAGGGCTAGTTTTCAACTAGAAAAAGGAAAGAAATTATTTTTTCTCTTTAAGCATTCAGTTTTTCATTTGCTACCTTTTTTTCCAACTTTGTTTTTTGTTTCACCTGAACAGGATTTATCCATATGTCTGGAGCGGTGAACTTGATTTGAAGTTAAATTTTCCAAACTGCATATAAGAATATTAATTGCTGTAGCCAGCCTGCTTGCAGAACCCAGGCTCTGACAATCCTGTGCCCTCTGTTCATATCCCTGCCTGATAAATGCCCCTGCCTGGTGTTTAGATATTCTTGTTGGGATGTCACACTATTTAACTTAGATATGAGAGCACAGAAATTATCCCAGGGAAAGCCCCATCCTGAGAAGAGGGCGGAGCATCACTGAAGGCATTTTACACAAATTCACATTAAGGGCTTTGTCACAGTTTGCCAGGTGCTGCTTGTGCTGGTTTTCCACTGCCTGCAATGAATCTGCCCCATTAGGGTGGGACATTTAAATCTGGGCCAGGTCATCACATTATGAACTGAGGAAAAAAATTACACTGCTCTGTGTTGCATAGAAATATGATGAAGTGATAAGAAATGCTATTCTGAGCAATCGTGGAATATTTCTTTAAATTCTAAACTTGATAGCTGGAAAAAAATCACCAGGGCAATTTTGTTGCTTGTTTTTTGTTTTTTTTTTTTTAAAGTAAGAATTATCATATCAGTTTCTATTTATAGTTTATATCTCTAATCTGAAAGAATTTGTTTATATAGAAGTTAAGGCAGATAGGTTTGGGTTTTTTTAGCTATGATACCATGCAGTTTGTGTTTTATCTAAGATAAAAATCTTACAAGTTTATCATCTGTTATACAAATCTGGATTTTTTATTGACTTCCATTGTTGTTTTAGCAACAAGCACCCTTCCATTTTACTTTGTCTGGAATCCTTGATTATGACCATCATTTTTTTAGACACTAAAACCAGAATCAAAACCAACAATTTACCAATGGAAATCTATGAAAAACCTGTAAACCAACACATCTGTTTCTATGAACACATCCAAAACACATCATGAAATATTGTGTTATCCAGACGTGTCCTTGGACACCAATATTTTCATTTTGAGGAGAACACTCACGATACCTACCTAAATAATTAAAAGGGGAATTTTATCCAAAAAAGGCATTTTTCCAGGGGAATAGATTCTTGTGAAAGAAACATTCAAATACATCACAAGAATTACTTCCACACGTCACAGCCTCAATGTGTTACAGGCCATCCTGCCCTGGAAACTGGGGGAGAAATTGATGAATAATATGATTAAATGAGTTGTTTAATTATACATTAAACTTATATGGGTAGATCCTATCTGCTCAGAGCTCTTCCAAACATTCACAGTCTGCAAAACTTTAAACTCATCAGAAAAAAATCTCCCTGTAGGCCACAAACATGACAAAGGGATTTGGATCACAGGCAAGCAAAAAGTTTAAACTGTAGTAAAGCATCTCCACTATAACCACAGTAAATATTTCCACAGTGGACTCATAAAGCCTTTGATCTCCCATTTGTCTTTTTGCAGAACATATTGCACTTCATGAATTTCACCAAATGTCTTACTTGTGAAATGAAAACACAAGAATGAGCCATGTAGACAATAAATAATGGACAAAACCACCTCTGGTTGGAGAGATTCTCTCTCCTACAAAACAGTTACTCACTACTGCTTCAATCATGAGAAGCAAAAAATATGTACAAAGCCTTCTAAAGCTCAGTCTGAGAACTAAAACTCATGTCCTGATTGATTGCCAAAAACCTGGATTAAATCAGCCATGACTTAGTGATATATTATAATATTTCTCCCAGTGACCATCAATATCTCTATGTTCCTCAACAATACCTTCCATTCCTTGGAACCAATAACCGTTTCCAGGGTTATGACCTGATACTTATTTAATGAAGCTAATAACTTTGTTTTAGTTTTAATTCAGCTTTAAAATGCACTTTTTTTGTATTCAAAAACATGCTTTCCTTTTTGTCTACATTAGTCAAATAAAATGTTGCTATCCTTAGTTATAACTCTACGATTAAAATTTTTGCATCTGTTCTACTTTTTAAAAAATTTTAATAATTCTTCTGATTCATTATTTTATCCTTTTGATGCATGAACATTTTTTTAGTAAAGTAGTTCAATCAAAAAAAATTTTTAAAAGAACACTTGCTGAAACCCCTAATTCTGCCTATAATTCTTTTTCAGATTCCCCTTAAAGTCCACATCTTTCTGTAGAAAATTTTAGAAAGAAACTTTAATCAAAATCCAGTTCTTGGAGAAGGAATGTATATTTTTTTCTAAAACACTTATGGAAAAATTTCAGGATTTACAGGATGCCTTAAAGTAATTATCAAATGATGTCCAGAAAGGTCAGTGGCTGATATGTAATTAAAGGTGATGATTAAGAGTAGGGATGTTTTACATCACCATGATTCCTATCACCTTCTTTACCCAGCAGCATTGCAGTGCAGACATTTCAATATTTGTCAAGACGACTCCCGCTCTGACCCTGAACATTTTTAGATGTGTTAGACTCTTAGTGAGATCCATCCAGCTGTCAATATATCATTATTGGAGCAAGGAAGCTGGATAGAAAATGAACTAGAGACACCATAGGAAGAGCCAGCAATGCTTAGATTAGCTATCTCCTTGTTGATAAGCCTTCAATTTCTAAACCCAAATTTCCTAACGGAGACTGATTGCACGAGATTCCATCCCTGGAATTTCCACATACGGTGCAGAGACTAAATATCAAAGGTCTCTGAACTGTGAGTGATATTTACCCACAGTGTACGTGTCATTAACAAGCAGATACGAAAAGATTGATCTTGGCTCTGACTTTAAGAACAGATCTGGCAGTTTGTGTGAGTACAAATTTTGTTACCAGCAGAAGTACTATCCTTGTAAAACAGTGGAGCTTCAAATTTAGAGCCACATGAGTCATATTAATTCTGATCATAACAAATTGTTTCAGATTGACCAAATTGTTGCTGTTGCTCTTTTGCTTATGATCATACTTTGTTTTGGATCGTATGAAAAGGTTTTGTAAGAAATAGCTTTTCTAAGCTATTTTTCAATAGCAAATGTGCCAATCAAGGCTAAAGCCTTAAAAGATATCTCTAAGCAAGTGGAGGCATTGTTGAACAGTCTAACCACTCACGTACCATCTGCAGGTATTTGTAACTCCAATTCTTGCCCATTTCTGCTTGATTCAGAGCAGAAATACGAAATTGAGTCTCTTGCTTGAAAAAGATGGGTGTTGCTGCATTTGTGTCAAATGACAGCATAGCTAATATTAAAATCCCATTGCTTTCTGGAAACTGTATCTTACTTATGAGTAACAGGAAATCCTCAGTCCTTCCAGAGAGGTCACCCACCTGCAGCTTGACAGCACATTTTGGTTTCACTCTCTGGTTCATGTCCACTAAACTATTTTCACAAGAGGGTAATTTTATTCACTGAAAAGGTGTCCAAGCATTGGAATAGGCTGCCCAGGGAAGTGGTGCAATCACCATCCCTGGAAATGCTAAAAAAAATGTCAGTGTGGCACTTGGATATGGTTTAACAATGGACTATGTAGTGTGGGTTAATGATGGGACTCAATGATCTTATAGGTCTTTTTAGTCCTTAATGATTCCATTATTCTATGATTTCCACATCAGCAATGGAGAGAAAATAATCTCAGAAACCCTGTTAAAATACTGCTGAGAAACCCTTGTTGACACAGTCTCCATTCCAATTTATCACACAGATTCCAATGAAAAGGCTTATTCCTTTTCACAAGCACCTTCTCCTTCACAAAGATGACACCACCTCCCACTTTAATAGCTTCCAGAAACTCTGGGCAAAACCACTTGAATGCTGATAAAAAAAAAATCCCCCAAGAAAAACCCCTTCACTCCATTTGATGTAAATCTGCTTATTTGCAAAGTTTTCAATAAATACAGGAGTCACCAATATTACTTTGCTACATTTTACTAGGAGTACTAGCAGAAGTCAACCATTCCATCTGCTGCCTCCTCACTCCCCAAACACCTGCACTCAACCTGCTCATCTTTGGCTCAAAATCTGCACGACCCACCCTGGACCTGGGAGGGCAGGGCTGTGCCCTTAATCACAACATCATCCACTCCAGAGTGAACACTTGCCTGTTGTGTTGAAGGATTATTTTGTCTTGCTGGAAATCAGAGCTCTTGCACAATGTGTAATTACTGCAGGCAGGTGTAAAGTGTCAGGTTTTTTTTTATTCTTGGTAAAGTTGCATTTCTGAGTCCTTTACTGTCCCCAAATTCCCTGTGCATTCAGTCAGACATTTATAAAGGCAAGAGGAGGGTAGTCAAGCTTCTCAAACGATGTGGTTTTGCAGGTGTGCATATGATAGTAGAAATAATTATAAAAATTATATATACAGAGAATAAAGTATTGCAGATGCAGTTTAGAATATTGTAGAAGAAACACTGGTGAGCAAGAAACACACCACAATTATTGATTTTGTTTTATTGGGTAAAGAAAAATGATGAATTTTCCACTTCTAGCAGGTGGCAATAGCTTGTTGAATACTGAAATGGATTGAATTTCAAGATATGGCTGCACATTATTATCCTTTATCACTGTCATATTCAAGCCTGGAAGATTTCATTCACTAAATGAAAACCACATTGGAAGATGCCATTTTATTTGGGAATAGGTTTATGCATTCAAAATTATCCTTGGCACTCCAGTGTTAATGCCCCTCCAGTGATAATTTTAAACATTATCGGTGGAAGATGGAGGGATTAAAACTTCCAAGGATGTCAATCATTTCTGCAACCCTCTCCCCTGCTTGTGTCATCCACTGTAGGAGCAGAGGCTGCAGATTTTGAGGTTTATGACATACATCTGGAATGGTACATTCCTTAGTATATTAATTATGCATCTCGATATTTGTCTTGTACGATTATTTTTTCCTTCAGCTAAAAATAATTTAATCACACATTATAGTCATGAAAATTCCATCTCTTTTGCAGACTAGATCCTCCAGATTTATAACCTACTTACCTCACTTCAGTTTGTTTTGAGATTTTGAGATTGGCTTTATTTATTATACAGTCTATAAAGTAGAATTATTCTAAATCACTCCTGTGGAACCATGAAAATGAAACTTTGGATAGGCAAGAGGATTTTTATGTCTTTTAATTAGAGCTTATGTTGAAACTTCAAATGCTACAGCAAAATGTTCATTGAACAGCCTTTACTGAAGCTGCCTACAAAGGACAGAACCTCAGCTGAGTAGAGATGAGATGTCACAGCTTTGGAACAGTTTTGAGCGACAATATCAATATTCAAAATCTTTAGCTCTTACTTAGTCATGAGCTTTATACAGGAATTCTGTTGCTTTATCCCCATTTTCCAGCCTGGTAAATCAAAGGGAGCTGAGTGTTGGGATTGCTGTACTTGCTCCCTTTTCTGCAGCTGCTTGGTGGCAACACAGCCATGAACTTGTCCAGGATTTATTTACAGGCTGTCAATCTAAAGTCAGGCAATGATTACAATCAGGAAAAATTAATCCTCATGCTTCCAGCTAGTCCATCACGACTCAGAAAGTTTGGTCCTCATGCACAATCCCCTCACAGTGTTTATAGTTCTTTTTCTTCTTTTCTGAAGTAATAAATAATGCATTCTCTATGTTTGCAGCCACCTGGACATAGCTGTTACCTGTCTTCCCTCCTGCTCTCCCTCTGCAGCACAGGGTTCAGTCTTCTGAAGACTGGAAAGCTTCAGTTTAAATGTAGTTTTTGAGCTTAAAATGTTTCATGCATGTGAAATATAATGGGTTATGATATACAAGTGGCCAGGCTAGATGATCTAAAGGTACCTTCTGGCCATAAGCTCTACCAAATTATTAAACCTATGGAATAGCAGAACATAAAATACAGGATAATGTTAAGTCAATGGGAGTGGTGGAAATTAGGCATCACCTGTATTAAACCTCACATACTTGGTTTCATTAAAGTCCAAGCAGCAGAATGTCTCCCAGGCAATCCCATTTCATAGGATAATAAAAGAACGAGGAAGAAGCTTTAGGGCCACTTGACCAGTGTCTCCCCACATTTACTAAGTGCACACACTAAAACTAATTTTCAAGGAATTTAATGCCTGAGAGTCAATCCAGCAAACGAAGTAAATCCTGTCTGACAGAACACCTGCAAGTCACTGGGTAAGAAATATTCTCAACACTGCTTCAATAAGCTTATGTATGCAAATTTAACTCCAAGTACAGACAGGTACTGTGACTCTGTCTCAGCTGCTGGTGACTACAGATTTTTTGGCAGAATGGGGAAAGAAATTGCTTTTTAAATTTAGAATGTTTCAATATTTAGAGCAAGAATCTAATACAGATTGAACAAAATCCTTTTAAGTATATTTCTCAGTTACTTCATTTAGCACTTAGCTTAGTTCCGTACATGTACACACATAACATTTATTTGTATATTTATAGATTTATTATTAATTTAAGACAGCTTTTTATATTTTCTCACATCTCCCAGGGAAGTGTGGTATCATATGCAGTGGAAAACTAAAGTTAGACAAATCATGAATATCATCAATTTTTGCCCTGATCAGACTTGTTTTAAACTATTCTTAGTCTTTATTCTCTTTCTTCTCTGATAAATTTTCATATGTGTCGCTCCTGATGCAGAGAACACGTTGAAGCTCTTCAGTGCACAAGGTAACTTGCCATTTATATTTTTATATCTATATATTTATAAAATCCAGAACACAACATGTAGAGATATTGTTTTATTAATTCTTGATTTTCAGTAACCAAATATCTCCTGAAGAAGATGTAGTTTATGACAGATGCCACACGTGTGGCCCTTGATCTAAATGATATGCAGAATATCACAGCTCTTTTCTAGGTTGGCTGTACAAGGTGCTTTTTTCCACAAGCAAGTGATGAGATGTTCTCTACAGGGTTTCCATCCCTGCATGCAAAATAAATGCACAACTGGACCTCAGGATTGACAGAACTGGAAAAAACAGTATGAAGGTCTGCACTGAGACTAAGGGCACGTGTACAAAGACAGGGAAAATCCTTTCTCCAAAAAGCCCTTGCAAGAAGCAGCTATTGGGACTTGAAAGCTCTTCCCAGGGCCACACAGATACAGATACATGGTGAAATAAATCTGATCTCTGGATTTCAAAGTCATTACTTGCCTGCATATGCTTATTTTAAAGACAGTTTTCTTCTACTGCAGCATCTGGCTTGGTCATCATAAACGGGAACTCAGGGGATGAGGTTATCCTTGCATGGGTCTGCATGCCTGAAAATATGCACGTTCAGTGTTTTGATGTTGAT
Source organism: Daphoenositta chrysoptera (assembly GCA_013397915.1). Taxonomy (NCBI): domain Eukaryota; kingdom Metazoa; phylum Chordata; class Aves; order Passeriformes; genus Daphoenositta; species Daphoenositta chrysoptera. The sequence goes on along the minus strand of VZRO01001640.1, from coordinate 7,929 downwards.
AAGATCAAAGGCAGTTTCTCTCTGCAAACCCCTATCTAATGAAAGCAAATATACACCTGAAATTTAAAACTGTTACAGGTGAAGTTTCTGGGACTGTAGTTCAAAGAGGTTTTGACTGAAAGGCTACTAGAAATATGCTGAAAATAATATTTAAATATTAGCTCCATGTGATGTTTCAAAAAGAGTTCTCTCTCTTCCCGGACTGAACATATAAGCATAATTAAAGATGATTTACATTTGGTAAGTGTTGTGGTTTAAGCTGGCAGGCAGCTAAACACCACATAGCCTCTTGATCACGTCCCACACTGCAGTGGGATGGGAGAGGAATGGGGCAAAATAAAGTAAAATTTGTGGGTTGACATTAAGACAGTTTAACAAAATATAAAAGGAAGTGAATAATTAATAATAACAATAATAATAATAACAGGACTAGAACTAGAATATACAAAATGAGTCGTGCACAATGTAATTGCTCATTTTATATATATAAGCATGACTTGTTAGGGGGGGGGGGGTCCCGTTGGCCAGTTTGGGTCATCAGCCGTGGATGTGTTCCCAGCTCCTTGTGCATCCCCAGATCAGGACTGTAAGGCATCTGCCTAGTGAAAATTTGTTATATGATTGCTTTTCATGTGGACAAAATTCCCAACTTCCCAAGTTCTTCGTCATTTAAATTCTTTCCCTTTTTCACAGTATCTTTTCTGCCTTCTCTATGTAACAATCAGTAACTTACATAACTTAGGGAAAATAATCTTACTGCATTACTTCAGAAATGCTTTTTGATTTTTGGTGACTCCCTTTTCTGACTGTCCATTTGAAACGCTGAGGAAGGAAGAGCCTGGAGAGGGAAGAAGGGTTGGACTCTGGAACAGCCTGAAGTGAGACTATGAGGGCAATTCAGAATAAAAGAATGTGCCTTGTTCAATCTTTAAGTCACAAAATCAGACTTAACATTCTAGTTTAATATTTTGCTATATAACCTTGAGAAAAATAGCTAAGACTCCATCCCCCATTCCCTGTCTCTAAAGGGAATAATAATAGTTATAATAGTAGTACAATCTTTGCTTTGGAGGTAGCTGCACGACACCATGGAGGTATCTGGGTGGTGTGGCAATGCAGGTTACAAAAATAGCTTGGACCAATAATGTACTCAAATGCAGTTTACTGGAAATCTTAGCCCCTGGGTTTGCCTTTTAAGATCAGAAATGGTCAATCTTTCCACTACTGTTATTATTGTCTTTAATAACCTCAGATCCCTCTTTCTGCTCCAGCAACTTGCATGCATGTGAACATTTTAACTACAGGCATGACATTTTAGTTTGAAGTTATATGTGTGACAGTGGCTCTTTAAACCAACAGATCTGAACTTAATCTATCAGAGCTTTATTTAAGTTTATTTGTTTTGTTGATAAGAACTCTGGAACTATATTTGCAAAGACTGGCCTGTGGGTATCAAGAATATCATTAATAAAAAACCACCTTGAAACAGGTGCCCCTTTCCATGGCAAGCTTCATTTCCACCTACTGCTTATTCTATAGACAGATGCTAATAAAGGACTTATCCTGGTAGGTGTTCTGTGTCTAATGGTCTTTAAGGGGGTTAACAGGACTTCTGGTGAAGTTTGATGACTTCTTACACCCACAACATTTTTCTTCCCCTTTGTGTAACACAGTCATTCTCCTTCAACGAGAGTTTGTATCTTCCCATTAACTCGTTAACTACACTTGTAAACTGTCACTGAAGCAAGCAGATCTTACAGGAATCTGGACACAATGTTGGCTTTTATTGGTAGAACACAATTACAAAGGTAATTGGCTCCTATATATCTATGTGACACTTTCTTGGCACGAGCTTCTCCCATTTCTGGATTGCCTTCCCCTCTTCCACTCCTCCTCAATATGTTTTGGTATTGGAGCCAATAGCCTGGTGACCATTCAGAGGTTGTACTTGGCAGGTTTAGCACACAGATGCTGGATTGCAACCTTCAAGAGCTTGCAAGAGTTTTTATAACAAGTTCTCTGAGTGGCTCAGTCTCTTGGACCATGCAGCAATTACAAAATTGCCTTTAAATATGGTGAGTTAACCTGTTGATGAGTTAAGTCCATTTTTCAGACCTCCAGTTTCTCCTGCTTTATTTGTATCTGGAGAGAATTAGGTTCTCTCACCTTCAGAATCCTGTTTTCCAAGCATTCTTACCAAGATGAATTGATGATGGACTATTTTATGTAACTTTTTTAAGATGATAGAGTGCCTTTAAGACCACCCACCTAAGCCCCTCTGCAGTCATTGAGACAGATTACCATTTCTGCATCCTACTACAAATAATCCAAAGTGTAAAAGAAAAAAAAACATGCCAGGTGGCCGAAGTGGGAAGTGGGGCTAACAGAATGATGTAAAGCTGTCAATTTTTCCACCAGTCACAGGCAGTAATCACAGCCCACAAAACGCAAACAAATTTAGTCATAGTCTCCTCTATGATCCTTTCTGAGAGCTCCCTTGAACAAGATCCACTATAAATGAGTTGTTCCAAGGGAAGAACAAACCAGGTAGTGCTTCATGTCCTTTGGGGGGGAAAAAAACCAAAACAAAACAACAAAATCAACAACAACAAACCAAAAACAAACAAACAAACAAAATACCAAAACCAAACTGTGGTTGTTTCTTGGAACAGTGTCAGAGTCCCTGGTGAACCTTCTCCTTCAGGTCATGGGCTGGGGAGTAAAGGGGTTTTACCATGAATGATGTGATAGCTCAGTGTTGAGATCAGATTCAGTGAGATGAGGATTTAAAAAGAATAACTCAAAGAAAAACAAAAAGTGACTTTGTCAGCTTCCAAAAGAGCTGAGGCCCTGCAAGATGAGATCTGGTTTAGATGTTGTTCATTGCTCGAGCTCATCCAAAAGAACAAAATGAGAAAATACAAAATTGGAAAATGTAGGAACTTCTTTACCACTCATTTTAATTCTTTCTTTATCATTCATTCTTCTTTCCCTCTTTTTGACAGATTAATATCTATAACGTTTTTCACTAGGGACAAAACTACAAAAAAAACAGATGGAGGGTGGGGGGGGGAGGTTTGTTTTATTTCTGGCAGAACCAATTGTCATTTCTGTTTGGACTCTGCAGAGCCAGAGAGATGAAATTTTCAGCTCTGAATCCAGTGAAGTCAGAGGGAATTAGGGATGTCCACCAGTTCTGAAACGTTTGCCTTCAGCCCTAAATGAATTTATGCAGGAGCTGGAATAATGTTTAATTTTTTGCCAGAATACAAAACAAGCCAATCTCCATATTCTTTGTTTTTTGTAGGTTGGCTAAAGAGAATAATGTCAGAATTCTTCCATTTCTGGTCAGGGAATTTCGAGGCAGGTGTGGAATGCTCTATATTTTTGGTAGGTCTATATGCAATTAACACAAGTAAGTGTTCAATAATCAGTGAGCACATCTGAAAGCTTAATCAGGATGATTATTTGGAGTAGTGTTACAATCTGTGCATGAAGCAATCTCTTTGTTTTCTGCTCTACTGACCAGAAATTTCTCAGCCTGTTAAGGGTTGAAGAAATGTGAGAGAGCAAGTCCAAAATGCAAATAAAGCTGTAACCTGAAAGAATAAGAGAATTCAGGCAATGCTGTGCCAAGTCAACAAATGTTAGTTTGACTAAGGACTTTTTTAGGGATGAATTTTAGTATGAAGAACGATCTTACAAGTAATAATGTAGATTCACATTTAGCACAGGAGACAGATCAAAAATGTGTATTTGCATACATGTATGTATGTCTTTTCCCACTGCAGAAGATTTATTTCTTCTGGAAACAAAAACAGCTGTGTGATTTAACTCTCTTACTTTGCTTTGCAATTGGATGTTTATGAATAGAATAACTGTGGCAGCAAATATGTCATAAGCAATCAATAGGTTGTCATCTATTTCTATAAAATATTCATCAGACAGCTCGAAACTGAAAAAATTCATAAAGCATGTTGTATCAACTTTGCTTACACCAAGCACTGCTGGAAGTATTAGTTCCATTGGCATCCTTAGGAATTCTCACATTTGAGCAAAGATTCGCAGTCTGGCCTGGGAGGATTTTGTTCCTTGTCAAGAGTGGAGAATGACATAAATAAATACAGTAGAAATTTCCTTTTGATAATAATACATCCTTTACTGCCAGAAAAAATTACCTAGGAAAGCAATGGATTTTCCATCGCTGAAAGATATTAAATCACGGTTTTATGTATTGTAAAAGAGATGTTTGATGCAAAAATGACTGAGCAAGAAGCTCTTTTTGATTTCCTCTGCTTATGAAAGAAGGTAGACTGTAATTTTCCTTTCTAGTCCTAGAATTTATGAATCTCTGATACTTAGAGTATATTTGCAGATGATTTCTATAAAAGAAGTGGAAATAGATCAATAATATTCATTGCTAGTTGAATGCAATTTTTTTGCCTCACTGTATATTGTCTACATGCACCTACAGATCCATCATGCACAAAAGCTATGGAATATTTAAATGCAAGTCTAATTTAAGTGAGCATAACCTTTTGATCTAAAAAATAAACAATCTAACAATAGGAAAAAATGCAATCTGTCGAGACATATTTGAGTTATTTTGCAGTAATTGGCTTGGCAGCAGCTTCAGTCACAGATTTCAGTTTCACAGATTGTCCCCAAATGAATAAAAGGTTTACTTTGAAATATAATTAATACTGTGTTCAACTGCAAGACTTTCTCAGGTTGTCAAAGGAATTTCAGGAAGGAAGGAAGGAAGAGAAGAGAGAAGAGAAGAGAAGAGAAGAGAAGAGAAGAGAAGAGAAGAGAAGAGAAGNAAGAGAAGAGAAGAGAAAAGAGAAGAAAAGAAAAGAAAAGAAAAGAAAAGAAAAGAAAAGAAAAGAAAAGAAAAGAAAAGAAAAGAAAAGAAAAGAAAAGAAAAGAAAAGAAAAGAAAAGAAAAGAAAAGAAAAGAAAAGAAAAGAAAAGAAAAGAAAAGAAAAAAGAAAGCATAAAATAGCTAAACTAAATCAAAAATTTGCTAAAGGGCAGCAGGAAAAAAAATGGACTGAAAAAAATGGCAAAAGCCTTTCAGGTTTGGGGTTTTTTTGTTTTTTTGGGGGTTTTTTTGTTTGTTTGTTTGTTTGGGTTTTTTTTTTAATTATCAAATCAACTGTCAACACATAGTTCAATAATGTTCCATGAACTATACAGACACTTTTCCATTGTCAGTTAAGGTAACATATGATGATGAAATATTTGGTCTCACAGTGTGTGCACATTACAAGGCAGAGGAGAGAAGAAAACCCTATTTTTTCAGTGCTGGAGTCGTAAATATCTGTATTCATTTGCACTCAAAAGCTATGTGCAAGTGTTTAGGGTTCAAAAAGATTGCTTGGGGAAGCTGCTGGCTCGGAGTGCAATGTGCAGCAGAAATGGAAAAGTGGGTGCAATTCTGCTCCTCTTCATAATTAAGGGGTTATTCAATCCCGAGTCCTCAGCCACTCTGTACTCCATTTTTTCCCCCACATTTTCTGCAGCATGAGATTTGGGATGTGCACTCAAGGCAGGGGATACAAATCCTTGCTGGAAGTGAAATGAAACCAGGAATTTGGTGTGAGGGGTAGGACTGTGTTATCCAAGCACATTGCTGGGACAGGGCTTGAGGGTCACAAGATATAGACAGGGGTGCTAAGGGCTTTTATTGCCCTCAAAATCCTGAAAGAACCCATTTTTCCTCTAAAGACCGCTTGTGTGATTACTGAGAGAAGGTGTATCCTGACATTTTAAGTGCCAAAATACAATGGCCAACTAATCACCATTAACAGAGAAATGTTTGCAAAATTTCCTTGATACTTACCTTGCATCTTATGCATCAACAGTTTAAAATATATTGTTAACAGCTTTGCACTTCTCCCATTTAAAAATTAACAGCATTCCCCAGTACACAGCAGTGAGTGTGAACAGCTCAAATCAACACAAACCATATAAAGTCCAGTGGAAATAGAAATGGAACAATGCCTCCTAGGATATTCTTGTGTTGCAGCAAAAATGTTGTTTCCTGCTGAGGTTTCCTGGCTGGCTTTGGAAGGCAGCTCTGGTTGGTATTGCTGCTTCCCCGGTTTAGTTTTCATTAGAGACGTCCACATCTGAATTAGTCATGCTGCATTCCCATCACTGTCAGTGAAGAAAATTCAGGGTTCAGCCTATCCTATGACCATATCTTTTAATGAACAAAAAGAGATGGCTACTTCAGACTTTCAGGAATTTAAAGTTGAATAAGAAGAAAAATACTTTCCAGTGTGATTACAACTTTATTTATGAACAAAATAAGCAATTGCACAGTTGATGACAGAATAGGTTTTCCCAGATGAACACTAGATATTCCTAAATGTTCTAGTTATCTAAAATGAGTTCACTTTTCTCCAGAACCCAGAAAGCCAAAATCCTCTTTGCTTTGCCTGGACTTCAGCTGGGTAAATTAAGCACACAAACATCTCCGAGAACTGGCTCATTGCTTCAACCTGTGTGTAACACATTATCACTGCACTTACAGTTCACCAGGAGCTTCACATTGTCACAGATGATTTACAGTGAATTCATTCCACATATTAACCAGATTCCTTTTCTGCTCAGGTAATTAACAGTGAATTAGCTGAATTACTTGCATGTGTTGCTTGTCCAAGAGAGTTTGGGGAGGGAAAGGGTGTAGCTGTAGCCTGTGAGCTCCGAGGCAGCTGCACAGAGTGGTGAGGATCAGCAAGAATCTGCTACTGAGACAGGTTGATGTACAAAATGAAGCTGTTTGCAAAGGATGCTGTGAAAGAGTAGAGAGAAGGGGGAGACTGAAGATGTGGCTTAGTGTATATCCTAAATCTGGCTGGAAGATGGGCTTTGAACAAGCTGTTATTTTCCACATGGGAGTAGCATTGCTACAGTAAAATGCCAGATTTCATCCATCATAATGTCACGGCTCATATTAAAATGTCTTGAGGGACCTGAGGGAGGGATGGGCAAAAGACATCAAATCAATTTTCAGGCAATTGCTACGGTTTTCAGAACCTAAGCCCTGTGTGATGGCGTTATGGTTGCACAAAGGGAGGCTGTAAATAAGGTCCATATATCAAGAGAGGAAGTAATTTAGAAAAAGGCAGTGGATTTGACTTTTGCATGAGGCTGAACATACAGAGAAGTACAACCAGGTTATCATTCTATATATTCTTTGCAGAGATAACCACCAAATCCATACTTATGAGAAATTAGCACATCAGTGTAGTCCTAAAAGTGTCAACTCCGGAGGAGAGTAGCTCTTGTTTATTTAAAAAAAAAAAAAAAGCCTCTCTAGGGTTATTTTACATTTGTTTCAATTAGCATTTAGTCAAAACGTATTTTGATTTAGACTTCATTATTACAATTATTATAAACGGCATGACTCTCCTTTATAAGAAAAAAAAAAAAAA
>VZRO01001622.1:0-10016 GCA_013397915.1 Daphoenositta chrysoptera | reverse complement strand
GTTGGTAATGGCGGGCAGGCTGGGGAGCGGGCAGGCAGCTCGAAGTGGCGGAACGGGGTGGCAGGGGTTGGGGTTGGTTTCCTCCCAGGCTGGCCAAAGGTGGCAGGGACTCTGTAGTCACGGCAGACGCCGCGGTCTCGTGCAGCAAAAAATGGGACAGGCAGCGGGTACAGCCAGGCTCCCCCCCTGCAGCTGCTGTGAACCACAGCAGGAAAAAATGCATGCTCCCGGTGTGGGAGAAAAAACTGGATCCCAGCCAAAAGGTCACCCAGCCAGAAGATCAAAGGGAGGGGAAGGGACAGGATTTTTTTGAGGCATAAGGAGATGAACTCTTCACAGCAGCAATGCCACTGACCATGTCCTCAGAGTGAGAGGAGAGAGGACAGAGTGTTTCTGGAGGCATGCAGAGACGGTCACTTCAGGGCACCAGTGGCGCCGAGACAGCTGACCATGGCTTCCGGAGAGGGGCAACCGTGGGAGCATCACCGGTTGCACACAAGGCACCCCAGCAACTAATAGTTGAAAAACCAGAAAGACAAAAATCACACACACAAAGTTAGAACCATCAACACACACACATTCATATGCAGACACAGACAGACACCCCTTCTTCAGCTTACACACTGACTGCAGCCCTTACTCAAAACACTCCCCTGAAGAAGATGCTTCAACACTTCTTCCAACAGCCGCTCCTTGACGTGGAACAGAAGATTCTGGGAAAATCGGTAGCATCGGTGACAGCAGGGATCGGAATCCACCTCAGGGACCTGCAAGACAACGGGAAGTGGTCTACAAGTGGCTATCTGACAGCTAGGAGTTATTCCCACACTGGGCCCATAAATTTTCTACCCAAAACCCTATAGAAAAGAGATGAACCACTATGTTTTATAACTGTTCTACCTAACCACGACTCTATGAGCCTGGGCAGGGCAGCTCTGACCCTAAGGTGCGCATGGATGGGCAGTGTGCCGAATATAAAAGAAGATGATGCGAGGATTCGAGATAACTCTCCGGAAAATTAATTGTCGAGCCTGATACGCTTTGAGGTGATGGAACCTACAGAACTACCACAATCCTGTGAGGAGGGTCTAGTACATTCTGTACAGAAGTCCAAGGGAATAGCATGTGAAAAGAAGGCATTATCAAAAACGGGAAAGAAGATGCATGAGAACATCTTGTGTGCTTCCTCTAGTCTCAAAAAGTAAAAAGCTAAAGATGCCAGAATAAGCCCAATCCAGGAAAGTGCACAGGTAGAGACTCCTGATGCCGATATGGCCCAGAACGATACCTATAAAACATCGAGACATCACAAAGCCCTGTGACACAGAAGACAACGGACACAACGTAACATTGATACAAACTACATAACATAGACACAAGTTGAAACTGCCCAGCAGTTTCACCTGATGTACCCAAGTTTCCTAGTGCAAGCTGAGCCAGAGGTCGATGATCCCAAAGGAAAGCAGATTCTATGGCAATAGCACATGACAGTGAAAGATAACTCCTAAAGAGAAGTTAGTGCCAAAGCTGTTAAGAGGACGCTCAAGAAGGTTGGTAGGCCTAGAGTAGGAGGCAATGACTGCCAGATGATAAAGGGATCCATAGAGAATGACGCTGCTGCCAAAGGCCAAAGTGACATTGCAAAACATGATCAACTGACAAATGGCTGAGATGCGAAATGTACCCGCTCGGGTGATGCGAGGAGAAACCCTCTCCCCTTTAGTTCCAGCAGGCACATCCCACTACAGCCCTCTCTTCCAAGTTAATTTCAAATTGCCTCCTGTGATTCCAAAGGTTTATCCCTGTTCCCAACCACTGGTCCCAACACTTAGCTCTCCGAAGACAATTGGATAAAATCCATCCTCGATGGAAAAGAACGCGTCAGCGCCGTGGACATCGGACGTTCTTTGCAGTCTGCTTCAGCGGCTGCAAAAGATGGAGAACAATGAGAAAACTCAGACTGTGACAACACATGCCAGAAGAGACCCCTTCTGCAACACTCTTCCCCCTCATAACTGCCAAGACTCATCGCTTACCTGCTGTTACCAAACTTCTGCTCTGCACCTGCTCGTGGCACGTAAGACAACAAAACAGAAAATGTGACTATCACCCTCAAGAACAGCAATCCCCAGGCTACTCCACACCAATGCCCCAGGCTCAAGCTCAAACCTTTATCCGACTCCAGAGGTGGCCTGGATGATACCTGCAAAGCAAAAAGATACACGTTTAGCGCGCCACCGCGTATTGCTCGTCTATTAGTTGCCCCACCTAAACACCGACTCACCCAATCACCTCTGTTGCTTGGCACACCAAGGGTGGGGGCAACAAGTGCAAAGAAACAAAGCAAAAAAGCCCACTGAGAGACAATGAAACTACAACCTCCCCACTCCAATTGAAGGTACACTACACCTATACCTCAGGCTTACAACCTGCTGGCCTCTAGCATCTGGAGCCAGGACATCTTGCAAGTGAACCACCTAAAATGAACAAACAACATGTTTGTTTAGACAAGACATGTTTAGACAAGACATGATAACACGACATGTGTCGGGACTGCTCTGCTATGCACACCTCAGCGTTGTGATCAAAAGCAAGACTTTCCATTTATATGGCCTAAGGGGCCTCTTCTTGGACATCCCCATCCCCAAAGCTGTTACAAAGATCTCTCCCGGCGACTCCTGACACAGCAGCCCCCTTTGATCCCCTCTGTAGGTCATAGCCCTTGACTTATCTCTTGGAGATCTGGGGGATGGGTATCCACGTCAGGCGCAAAAGAAGGTCGCCTTGCTGTCCAGGAAATTCCTGCCATCACTGGGCTGTTCCCTCCAGTCGGCTACAATAAAGAAAACCAAACATCAATGAGTGAACTTAGTGGCGCGTTGGCCAAAACCCTACAATTTTGCTACTCACTGTCTCCTAAGAAGGGCCAGGTCATTGCAGGCTGCACCTGGGTTCAGAGGAGACAAGGTGAGGTGGCATCGCTGAAACTCGAGTGAACCCTCCGTGCTCCTCCTCCCTGCCTCCCTAACTCGCCGCAACTCCTCAGCCATTGCCAAAGGCTACCCAGACAGCACCTCCGAATGGAAAACGTAAAAAGGCCTCATTGCAGACTCCTGTAATATTTCTGGAGGGTTCACGAGGGTGGTAAATTGGGTTCGTCTGCCGGTCAATGAGGGAGTTCGGCGTAATACAAGTAGACCACCTAAAACGCACAAACAACAAGGGATGCTCAGCCCTGTACGAGAACCTGGCAACCAAGCAAGAACAACTGGTTCTGTCCACGGGTCACCGCTTACCTCGCTCACTTAACCTTGACTGCTGATATCTGGCTTTGCCTCCTAAAAATAAAGACAAAGAACAGTGCTGTAACTTAGCCACCATTTACACTTTGCCTACAAAGACAAACGGTGACCGACTTTGCTGTGCAAACCCCCTCACCCAGTATGGGGCGCTCTGCCTTGGATTTTATCCATCCACATCTGAAAGAAAGTTATGACAAAAGTCAAAGTGCTGCATGATAACTTAAGAGCACTGGTCATCTTGTGACAATCTAGGAATACCATCTAGAGCCCAAACTACACCCTAGCCTCCGTTTGCACCTCCCCTGAAAAGCTGAACAATGACCAACCTTCCCACTGGAAAAGGGACAAAACAGAAGGAAAAGGCGTGTACTGACGTAGGGTCTGAAAGCGTTGTGTTGCTGTGGTAGTTTCTGTCTGAAACTGATCGACTGTGACCTCTTTCAGCAAGGGTCTCTGTCATATTGGACAGGCAGTTTGAATGCTGCAGAACACCTGTAAAACACAAAAAAACCCCAAAGGATGCTTATAGTTTCATCACTAATACAACAACTCTGGTACCATCTAGTTATGTGCTGGAATCTATACTTATCTCCATCACCGGTACTCAGCTGGCTCATGGTCCCCCCTGGTGCCAATATCTGGCCGTGAAGTGAGCTTCACATCTTCAAAATAAAACAAAAAGCCAAATGATGAGGTAAATGTAGAGCCGAAAGTCAGGTTGTCGCTCAGAGGTTGGGTGCCAACCTGCCTCGTTACCGTGCTCCTCTGGCCTCCTCTGTTTGTATCGCGTTTACATCCTATCCATCTGCAAAAGAATTATTTGTCAAAGTCACTCAGGCACACAGGGAAAGCTTAACCTTTCCCAAGTTCTCATTTCTCAAAGAAAACTGCATAGGATCTGACAACAGTGTGCATTAAGACGACTAGAAAAATGCGAGATGCTGCTGTACCACTCCCACGTCTCCACCAAACCTCACACAGACCGGCCGCAGTCGCTCTATCCGAGGTGTGGCTCAGGTGGCTAAACAAAGCAAAAGTTAACTGTAAAGTCTTCTTTCTCCTCCACCTACCCCCCCATCTACTTCACAGAGCAGAGCAGTTCCAGGCTAAACACAAACTCAAACAACGCATTATGCTTCAAACAGTGTGACACAAGGATGATAAAGAATGCTCCTGGCAAGAAGAATACCAGCAAGGACCAAGATGGCGCCAAACACAATCACTGATGGTATGGCAACGGTGGACGGAGGAGGCTCTAAGGAGCAGAAGAAAAGACTGTAACAGAGTGACCATCAGTCACAATGATCAAGATGGCCATGAGACAATGCCATGTTTAGAACACTCCCTGTATCCTTAAAAGTCTTACAAGTCCCAGGACATTACAACTCAGGGCTGGAAAGGCTGGATGGCAATACAGCTGGGAACAAGGCCTCAAAACTATATTCTTCAAAGCCTCTGTTGCTTTAGAGGCCAAAAGCATCTGCTGAATGAAGCTGAGATGAACTGAAAGAGCCCCTTAACTGAAATGAGAGAAGAACTCCTACCTCATTCAATCCCAGAGAGGAAATGAAGCCCCTTGTAAAAGGCTGGGGCTAATATACCCCTGACCGGGCCTGCCTCTCGTTCCCACAATGCCCAGGAAAAGGGAGGAGGCAAATACCACAAGGTATAAAAGCCCTCAGAGGAGCTGCATCTGTTTGGCTCCTCTGACATAAATTGAAGGTGAGTAAAGGGCTCAATAGAGAAGAAAGCTCTTCAGGGAAATGATGACACTTCCTTTTTTGCTACAGCTACATTGAGCAAAAGGGCAGAAAACTGGTAAGAAATAAAACTTTGTGTTTAGCAGCACAGCTAGGTAAGTTGGATAATTTGTTAAATTGCCTAATTATTCCTTAGTGATTACTAAGTAGTACTCCACATGTGATTAAGTAGGGCGTAGAATGAATGGTGTAACTCTCATTGGGACCTCTAATCAGGGCTATATACGTTATAAATAAAAATAAGAAAAATTAATAGACTCCCAGACGGTGTTAGGATTACGTCTGTGTCGGGCTCGCTCCTGTATGATGTCTGGTACTGGGGCATGGGTAGGAGCATCCTGAAATGCAGTTTTGAACCCTTAAAATGCTCAAAAAGGGAGAGCTTCCTTCAGTTGAGCCCCTTAAAATGAGGGAAGAGCGGGTGTTTGCCTCCACTTAAACTGATACAATGGCAAATAAATGGCTTCTCCCCTTTCGTTATGTTCCCTAAAATACTGGGAAAAGAGCGGTTTTCCTCACTTTAAATCTCTCAAATGATGGAAAAAGGGGGATTTTTCCCTCAATTCAAACATTTTAAAAGGAGGGACAACTGGGCTCCCCCCTCAATTTAAGCCTTAGGATGATGAAAAAGGGGGAGTTGCCCTTAATTCAAATGCATGAAATAGCATTGTCAAGGTTCTCCCCTTCCATTTAAACTGGAAAATAATGGAAAGTGGGGATTCCCTGTCAGTTGATACCCCTAAAAGCATCGAAAAGGCAGGGTTTCCTTCAATTGCACTCCTACAAACAGTTTTGTATTCATTTCAGATTGAAGTTGAAACATGAATAAACGATTAATTAGATATTGTTTTGTACTTTATATTATGTGGACGAGTGGCTAGTGCAGAAGTTTAGACAGTCTTAATTTTCTGATGATTAAAAGCAGAAACAGAACAGACGCGGGCTGGTGAGGCCTGATTTACATCACCAGAACAGATGTAGCATTCACCACCAGGCAGAGCAGTTTGCACAGAAATGGATTCTATGACTTGTGCTCAAACCGTTTCAGTTATAGTTACAACCCCTCAGATTGGCAGAGATGCTCTATGCTCTACATCTGACAGACACAGAAGGGACCCGTTTAACCACTTTCCCAGAGTAGCATCAGCTTGTCGTGGGTTGAAGCTGAGTTGATTGACAAGTTCTCAATCCAATTGCGTTTTTCGATTTCGCATATTTAAACCTGCTGGAGGCGCAGGAATTTCCTTTTGAATCCAGCTCTTCTGCTAGGAGCCATGGGTGGAGGGGGAAATGGCTCCGGGCCCCAACCCTCAAAGTGGGCCTGAGCCTCCCCTCCCCCAGCGCCAGGGCACAAGTCCCTGGAATGCTGCGGGAGACCCCCCTCACAGCCATGGGCAGCTGAGGAACACCCATGAGCTGCACAGCTGAGACCACCAGAGCGGCTTCCAGGACCCGGGAGGGGCTTCCCTTCCCCCACTCCATGTGGCCTCACGCAGGCCAGGCGTGAGCCGATTTCCAGCTTTCTCAGACTGAGGAAAGCATCAAATAGCTGGCAGCATAAAAAGAAAAGGGCTTTTTCTTCAACATACAGCCCGACAAGAGTAAGCTGTTCAACATGGCATTAAGGTCAGAAAAGAAAGAGAAATTGAGCTATATGGGACAAAGCAAAAGATGGTGTCGGATAGAAGAGGGCGGAGTCGCATGCAGCGCGAAGCTTAAATTTGCTTTCTTCAGACCATGGTAAAAACTGTAATACCATAAACTGTTATTTTCTTTTTAATCCATTTAAAGGACATGGGGAGATTGAGAATTCTGTGGGCAGTCTGCAGAAAAAGAAAGGTGATCCATGCCAGGTCACCGAAACTGTGTGTTTAGTTTGATACAGTCATCCTAAGACAAAAGACATTTAAAGATTTTTGTGAAGAAGAGAGTTGTGAATTTCAGGCTGGAATTTGTTTATCCTTAAAATGAGAAAACCACATGTTTGGCCCATGAATGCAGTGTGAAAGGACTGTGAGATTTGTATGGGAGAGATTAGTGTGTTTTCATTGCAATAGACTGTTTCTGGGTCAGCAGGACTGTTGCAGGTAGCAGTTTAGAAACCACGCTGGAGCAGAGAGGAGATCTCTTTCTTCCCTAGGTTTGGAAAGACTTTTTACGAACATGGATGCTGACCAGAAATTCCATCTTTGTTATCCTTTGTGTGAGCTGGGTGCTGGAAAAGGTGGGAATGGAGGGGAAGTGCTGGAAGGAGGGGGTACTGGAAAANCAATATTCTGTTAATAGCCTTACCACATGACTGACAAAATTACATCATCCCATTGTGAGATGCTCCGCCCAGAGGGAGGAGACAAGCATTCCATCCTGGATATAAGCTGAGATTGCAAACACCACAGGGAGCCCTGTCTACTGGCTTCCCAGAGGACAAGAGCTACCACTGGACCTTCAGCTGGAGACCAGATCTTCCACAGAATCACCGCTTCAACTGAGCTACTTCGCTTGGACTGCTACCACCACCCTAACAGGGTGTCAGGTTGTATCTGACTTTGTCAGTGCTTTTCCTTGTATTATTTCACTTATTTTTAATTTCTCCTATTGAATTTTATTCTGACTTGCGATCTCCCACTGGTTTGTTTTCAAACCAAGACATCTTTAAAGTTTTTAAGCCTGCTTTACATTTCTCCTAATTCATATCTCACAGAAACAAGTAAGTGAACTAAACCACTACACAGCTTTTTAGCCTTTTAGCCAGGCTATAAAGGACTGTCCTGGGTTGCAGTGTATTCTATTACCATCTACATGAACTGTTGAACCAGGTGGGTGATGTTGCTTGCCTCCACCCTCCGGACTATCTTCTGTTAATGAGTTTCGCCACATGACTCATAGATGACCTGTTCCGGACAATATTCTGTTAATGGCCCATCAACACCTTGCCACATGACTAACAAAATTACATCATCCCATTGAGAGATGCTCCGCCCAGAGGGAAGAATCCAAGCATTCCATCCTGGATATAAACTGAGATTTCGAACACCACAGGCAGCCTTTCCACTGGATTCCCAGAGGACGAGACCCACATAGCCACCGCTGGACCTCCTGAGACCAGACTCCTCTATAGGATCACTACTCCCAACAGGACCACCTCATTCGGACTGCTACCAACACCCCGACCAACAGGGTGCCAGGTTGTATTCTGACTCTGTCAGGTTTTTTTTTTTCCTACTATTGCGTTTATTTTACCTTTTTTTCCCTCTTCCTATTAAAATTGTATTTCTGACTTGCAGTCTTTCACTGGTTTGTTTTCAAACCTTGACAAGGACATCTCAGTGTAACTTACAAACATGCATGTGTTCAGTTTTACTACCAACAAAGGGAGGTGTACAGGAGGAGCACAAATTAGTCTGGAGGAGAGGGGTAACTCCAGCAGAACAACAAACCCAGATTTTTAGTGTTGTCTCAGGCCTGACAGAAACTCTTTCCAGCCTTGATAAACAGTGGTGCTGTGAAACATGTATCACGTTGTAGAATTAGCACTTAAATTAGTAGAAAATTAAAAAAAGCCTTTTAGAAAAATGAATTATTGGGTTTTTTCCCTCACAGCAAGCGGGGGAATCAAATCTACTGATGCTGGAATACTGTTACAAGTTAAGACTATTGCAATCCAGATTTCCTTCAATGTTTCCCTTTTTTCCAGCTCAGCACTTTCTATCCAGGTGGGAAAGACTACTGGCTGCTCAACTTGTGTGTCCATATGCCAGGAAACCTGCCCAGGTTCTCCCAGATGCTTGTACCTTGGCACTGCCCCTCTGCAGGAGCCTGCTAGTCTCCCAGGTCTGTGTCTATTGCACAGGGATTGATTTCTCTCTGTCTGTGTGGGAAATCTTCTGCAACAAGCTGGTAAATCAGAGTAAAGCTCTGTGTGTATTTGAGAATTTTCTATTTTTTCAAACATACATAGCTTACATGAGAGAAGAACATCTGTATTTTCCCCTGGTACTGGAAGTGGCAGAGTTACACAGTTTAGCCAGTTCCTGGCTTTTTTTTTCTTCTGATGTCATGCTTTCTTTTTTTTCCCTGATTTTATTCCTCTGAGATAGTATCTTGGCCCCCATAAAATCAAACAGAACAAATCTTTCACTTTTTCCTTTTCTGAATTACTTAAACATCATTAAAGTTCTCTAAGGTGTTTATATTTTTTCCACTAGCATATTTGCATACATTCATATGTTGTCAAAATGGGCTTCTATGCTCTGCTACTCTCTGCTCCTGAGATATGCGGTAGATACATGTGAAAAAATGCTATAAAAATCTGTTATGGTTCCAAGTCTCATTGATATTTCTCTCCTAAAACTGTTAGGCAGTGTTGAATGTTCAGATTCTATGACAACTCTTAGTAAAAAAACTTCCTTTGCCTTCTGATATCTTGCACAGTAATACTCTTTTAGTAGCCTTCTTTTGAACCTGAATTAAGAAGGAAAAGAACTTAGAAGTTATCAAACCAGCTCCTCTTAATAACATTTTTCGGGTCTGATGAGTCACATGGTTGAAGTTACTGTTATCTCACCAAAGCCACCCTTTTCACAGTCAGGATGAGTTATACTGAACAACAGTATTTGTTCACAACTGAGTACTCTGGCAGGGAGGAAAAGCCTTCTGTGTTGTTGGTTACTGTTAAAAATAAGAAAATTATTTCAGAATGACAGAATCATTACAATTCAAAAGGACTTTGGAGGTCTTGACTTTGAGTCCAGCCTTTTGCGCAATGCAAGTTTAATGCTGAATTTGGGCCGGGCCATTCTGGGTTTTGCCCAGCTGGAAGCTCATTTCAAATTATGGGTCTAATTATTCTGTCATACTCTTCTGTGAAGATCTTTGCCTCTCTCTTCTTGGTAACGTCCACTTAGGTGTTGGAAGGTTGTGAACTAGCTACACCTAAGCCTTCTTAATTAATGCC
>VZRO01001615.1:0-55057 GCA_013397915.1 Daphoenositta chrysoptera | reverse complement strand
TTTTTTTTTTTTTTAGTTAGAAACTGGCTCAAAAGTAAACAGCAGTAACACAATCAAATTCAAGTAAATATAATTAAGATCATTAATGTTATTTAAGAGGGAAGTGGGAACAGAAGGGAAGAACTACAGCAAAGATTCCAAGGATCTGTTTGGTCCCTTAGAGACCAGCAAGGAGAAAAAGAAGCCCTGTATGTTTGTTTTCCTGATGCTCTTTTCTCATTTAATTTTTTTCCCTAAGCAACCACTCCCTTTGTTATACAGTGACTTTGCTTCTGACTTTTCTATTTTGTGTTTAAAATATCTGTCAGAAGATTTCAGAGATGCACAAGCCCCTTAGGACTTCATAGCACTTTGAACTTTCACTCAATTAATAAGGCTATAGAAAGCTTTTTCTTGAACAATAATAACAAGTATGTCCAGGTGTTAAATTATTTATAGGGCCCAAAGTCAGTATGGCTGTAATATACTGATGAAATACATGTGGATTTTGGCTGGTGAAAGATTTAACATTTAAAGAGAATCTGGCCATTGTCATTGACTGTAATGCAACAGCACATTCATACCTACAGATGCTCACTCTGGCTTTGTTGCACAGGATTCAGGTTATAGGGATAAAAATACAGGAATGGAATGAAGTCCTTTTCACATTCTGTTTCTTTTACCACACATATCTGAATGTTTTATTTGAAATATGATTTAAACAGCTCCTGCTGAAGTTCAAGCTCAACACCCTACACAAGTAGGTGATGCTGGATGTTTTTCTTGACACAGTAAAATTTGCAAGCACCCTCAGAAAGAACAATTTATGTTGTCTCAAAATACAGATATCATAGAATCAAAGAGTCACAGACCCACAGAATGGTTTGGATTGACAGGGAACTTGGAGATGATCTATCTCCAACCCCTCTGCCATGGGCAGGGACATCTTCCACTAGACCCCTCCAGCCTGGCCTCAAACACTCCCAGGGATGGGGTATCTACAACTTCTCTGGGCAATCTGTTCCCACATCTCACTACCCTCTGAGTAAAGAATTTCTTCCTAACATCTAATCTAAGTCTCTCCTCTTTGAGTTTACAGACGACCCCCCTCATCCTTTCCCTATCTGGCCATGTCCCAAGTCACTCACTCTCTTTTATAAACCCCTTTCACCAACATACCCTTTACTAATGGAAGCTTGAGCCTCTCTTTAAAAAGAAAGGAGCTAAATAATGAAAAAAACCATAGCACTGTTAACTTGTTTCTCTTGCTGTTCCTAATGCACCCTTTTTTTATTTTTAATTATTAAAGAGCCCTAAATCCTACTGAGAGCAACAGAGCTTTAGTGAATTCAGACACTGAACTCCCTTTTCATAACTGCCCTCTCCTCTTTCCTGAGGGTGCCAGCTCCACTGCCAGCTCCTGTGTGGAAGTTAAGGACATACACAAGCTCTGCTAATGAATATTGCAGCAGGCCAGGAAAAGTCCAATCACCATTGAATTCAGATAGGAAGCTACAGCTAAGAATGCTAGATAATTAGAATCTCACAGCTTGTTATGAATCAGCTCACAATTACAGCCCTTGATGCTAGAGATGCTCAAACAAATACAGAAATAGGGGCGCCTAAAATGTGGCCCTATAATTATGGAATATACACTAATCCCTCTTGTTTTAGTGCACTACACATAACCCTCTGACAACATGCCTCAGGCCAGAAAAATTACTCTACATTTGCTAAGAGCTGCAAGAATGCACAACACAGTATGAGATGGATCTCACTGTTGTCACTCTAAATCAAAACCCATAAATAATTTTAAATATAGTTTTGTGAATGTACATAAATAATGAAGAGAGGAAAATAAATAAAGCACAGTTGACATGAAAATGGAATGAAAGCAGAATCTCATTCAATTCAATAGCAGCAATCTAATACTTACTCAGTTTTATTTGCTTTTGAAATGAAAATGGCCAATAAAGAAAGTTAATTTAACCTCCCTACCTGACTTTATTGGTATGGGTTTATTACCCTTGTCATGCAGGGTAAAGAAAACTAATGTCTTTATTTCTGGTGTTTCTAGCTTCCAGTATCTTTTTTGGACAGCTATCTGTAATCCTTTTAGTTTGACAAATCACCACATTATTTGGGATATTTACATTTCAAATCAGTTCAATGTTTACATGCTTCTGCTTGGTTCCTATTAGATTGTTCCACAGGGAATAATCTCAAAATGTTAATTTACATCCCTCAAATTGATGAAACAGTGGGACAGCTGCCATCTGAATGAACGAAGTCACTACACTCAATTCTCTTTATTGGCTTCTGAAATCTTTTGAAGAGTAGCATCCAAGACCTCTTTTCTGTTTGAGAGTCAGCTGAAAAGCATCTGTCTGCTTATCCTTCGTTAGAGAGTGACAGCAAGGAGCTGAAGCCACACACAGCTGGCACATTAAATCAAGTCAGTACCTGCATAAATATTTTTTATTAACTAAATCTGTCTCTCGCAAAAGCCAATGGGACTTTCACCACCATGTTTGCATAAGAAGCTCAACATCTCTAAATTCCAAATGTTCTTAATTTACATATCCAAGAACCATCCAAATACATGGAAGCATTCATTACAAATGGGTCTCTCTTAGAGGAATCTTTTAGTCTCAAAACAAGAAAGTCTTTTTAAATTTGAAATAAATTAATTTGAGCGATTAAGGAAAATATACTTCTTCCCTTTCCTGAAATGGAGTGAAAAAAAATATTTGCAGTAAGATGCTAAAGCCTCTTGCTGACTCTGGAGCTCATCCTGTGAAATAACTGTTCTATCTTCAATTTTATTTGAAGTCAGCAGGAGTTGCAGGTCCATCGTGCTTAGAACAGTTTTGCTGGGCCTGTCCCCAAATCCTCAGTGGAATCTCTCCCTTGATTTCAGATTGAATGCTGCCTTTCAGTTTACCATGAAGCAGAAAAGTTAATCAGAGAGATCTTTCAGATTTTCAAAACCTTACACTAGGCTGCAGATGCTCCTATTTATATCATAAAACATCAGTAAGAAAATATACAAAATAGCTGCAGAAAGGATTAAAATGAAAGCATTTTAGATCACAGGGAGCACCTGGGTATGTGATGTGTCAGCTTACATTGGTGCCTACAAATTTTGTTCAGTATCATTTTGAATAATTTCAACTCTTTCTCAGTTCTGGTTTACATACAGTTATATTGTGTGAAAAAGACACACAGAAAACACTGTAATTTGATCATTTCAATCTCTATAATGAGCTACAAAACAAAGACAATCTGGTGCACAATGGTTTGGGAATAATAAGAGGCTTGAGTTTGAAAGACTTGCCTTGCATAAAATAAAAGCAGCAAGGAGACAAATCTTCCTACTGGTGATGCAGATTTTAAAAAAAGTTTTAGCAATTGGCTGGTTGAATATATCCTGACAGAGGGACTGTGGCAGGACATGGCACTCATCTGGCAAAATGCTGGATCACCCCACTTTGTTTTGAGGCAGAATGGCAACACTGCCATTGTTGTAGGAGCTCTAACAGGACAGTGATCCTAACATGAGATTTTATCTGTACATTACAGAGATGAGGAGAACTCCTCAATGGCTGAGGAGAGAGGGCCTCAGCCCATTTAAAACTTTCCATTGCTGTTACTGTCACAGGAAGCATCAAATTGCTCCGTGTTCTAAAACAGCTACAAAATTGACAATCAAGATATTTATTTATTTATTTAACTCCATATACTGTTAAAATTTCTAGATTAACACCAGCACCCATCATCATGTCAGGACCCATCCAAGCCAGACTGAAATCCAAGGTGTGTTGCTGAAGTACAATGCTCAGTAGCCTCTGATGTGAGGCTAATACCTAATATGCTAATATTAGGTATTTACTTCTGAAGATGGGCTACACAATAAAATTATTTTCTGTGATCTGCTTTGAGCTGATGTATAATCTTTGCTCTGCCTTCCTACTGCTGTCACTTTGAGGAAAGTGACTTACCATGGTAGGATTTTACTGGAGCTTAAAGAGATCACAGAATAAAAGGATGAAATGAACTAAAATAAAGGGTGAAACACATGGAAATCCAGTGATTTCTGGTTATCTTCTGATAAAGATCTGTTTAGTTATTGTAACAGTTGATATACTTATTCTCCAGAACACATTATGTCTAGGTTAAAAATAGGTTACTGTGCTTTCCAGGAACAGATTTAACCCTTCACTTCAGCCTACAGAAGTAGTAAAAACATCTGTCCTGTCTCATCTTTCTGACTGGAGAGAAAAGAGAGAGAATTCAGCAGCCAGCTACTGCTCTTTATTGTTAATATTAATGAAGTGCTTTGGATCAGGACCTGGATTGTATCAGCTGTGCTACATGAAAAGAGTAGTTCATGCCCCAAAGGCCTTATAATTTCAGTATCATTTCAGTATAAAACAAGATACAGCAAGCAGACACAGAGAAAGGGTGGTGAGAGAGTAAAACATAAATGAGACCGTGGTAGCTCTGTGTGACAGGCATTAGCATCAATATACAGCAGTCTATCCACAGATAATTACTGTCATCATATTTTTGACAAGTAATTGAGAGTAGACAATGAGGTACAAATTGATCCTCATTAAAAATCTGCATAAGCACAATATGGAAGAAGGCATTAAGAAACTTGTTTGAAAAAAGTAATGAGCATTTAAATCTTCCTGGACTGAGCAAAGGTAGGAGCCAATATCTTTACAGGTAATGAGAAATGGGACTCTAAGTCGGAAAGGAGTAAAAAAAAAAAATAAAAAAAACTAGGAAAGGAGAACAAGATTTTGTTTGATGTGGCAAAAACAGGAACACCAAGTAAACAGGATAAGAAAGGGTGATGCCAAGAAGAGGAAAGAAAGTAACCTTGGAGTTTTTTCTGAAAGAATACAAGAGACAAAACATAAACTGTGAATGTCAGAAAAAAGATTATCAGAGTTAACTGTAGCATAAAATAATGATGGCTTGGACAACCACTGTAGCTAAAAGGTTGAAATGAGAAACCATATAGGAGTCATGATTCAGAACAAATTGGCACCATTTAGGCATTCACCTGCAGGCCAGGCCCAAGAATGTTCCTGAGGAGGACATCAGCTCTCTGGCTTGAACAACAGGAAAGACATCCCAGGGGGTTGAAAAATAAAATGGACTACTGATGAACAACGGTGCAGAAAGGCTGATATAATCACCTTAGTGATTAATAATAATGACTAGTGATTAACACAAATTTCTCAGCCACCTTCAGAGTGAGCTCAAAGGGATGGCTCTAGAGCACAAAAAACCAATACAGTACCACAGGCTTAAAAATAGCAAATTACCAGCAAATTTGCTCATCACTATCTAAATGAAAAAAACCCCAAACTGAAAAGCAGATAACATGCAACCAAATTCAACTGGTTCCAACAGTGCGTACCAATGTAAACCTTTGGTTTGGAATCCAAAATTCTACTGCTCTGGTTCAGTAATTTGAGGCAAAAAGAAAAATTCGTATTTGGACAAAGAACCATACATCAAAGAGATCTGATACAAATAATAAACTGCTTTTATGAAGAATAAATGAATTCAACAAGAAAGTAGCTTGCTACCATTACACATTCCTGCTAGCAAACACTGGAAATGGAAGACCAACAACTCAAAGGTAAGAAGACCAAGAAGGGGAAGCCCTTCTTATGTTCTAGTCAGTGCAGTGAGGGATTCAGGAACTAAGCTTTCAAGGATATTCCTCATATATTATGAAACCAAGAATATGCACTTTGAATATTGTTTCCCTGCAGAGTAACTTACAGCACTACACACTGAAAAAGTCTCCTCTGCAAAAAATAAGATATCAGGGGTGCTCATTTCTGAGGGTAATGTTTTCTCTAACAAGAAACTAAGTTTAATTTGAAACAAACTTTTTATGGAACAATTAATATCCTTATTTGATGCACATTCTACCTCAAAGAAACAACTTTATATTAAGGCAGTTTCTAGATAAACACTGTCTCTGTTCTAGTTAACACAGATTTTGTGTGAGAAACAAGTCTTTGAACATAGGCCTGCAGAGACTGTAAATTGAGGGTGTCTGTGATCCTGGCCTGACTGCTCGTCCTCCAACCTTGCCTTATGTTTGGCATGTGAGCCAGGAAAATAGTCCACCCCTATAAATAATGGATTGAACAGCCTCTTCTAGCAAAATAAACAAAAACCCAAATGAATCAATCACCACCCTACGGCACAAGGGCAAAAGTCCATCTGTGACAGGACACAGAGTGGAATGTGCAGAAAGGAAAGTGTTCTGTTTTACCTTTCCAGTCCCTCCACCTTCCTAAGGGCTGCTCCCACCAAAATCCTTTCTCCCCAATCTCTTGCCTATATTTACCATCCACGATGAAGAGTATTTCCTGGCTTATTCCTAATAAATTCTTCTAAGCATTTATTAGCCTCTTTCCTAGTTATTCTTCAAACGTAGCATTCCTTCCTCTCTTCTTTTCCCCACTTGCTACTTTTTGGGTGTTTAAGCAGAGCAGAACAACTCAAATATCAAGCTATGAAGAAATATCTTCATTAGCACTTTTACAAAGAGATCCAGACTGGATCCCGAGAACTGAACAAGGACGGACTTCTCCTGCCATGCTTTAAAGGGGATTTTTGCCAGTCTCAGATCATATTGGTAAAACTTCACATTATTAAATTTTTCTTTCTCAGGAATTTGGTGTATATTACGTTCCTTAGCAGCTGCATATTTTCTGAGCTCACGCAACTGGATTTATCCCAAATTAGAAAAAAATTAACTTTGATAACAGATTAATGTATTGACTCACAGGCAAGATTAAGATAAAATAATTTCAGGCTCTAGACACAACCTTGGAAAGGTCCCACACATGTGACACTAACAGAGCCAACAATGATTCCTATTTACATAATACAAGCTAAGCAGGGTTAACTTTGCATTTTTGGGGTTTAAAATCGTAAGTTGGATCCCAGTTCTGGCTGGAATTGGTTACTGCTATGTCGTCAAAGCCTTTTCTTTATACAATCATTCACATAAACAAGAAATACCAAGTTTCCTAAGTCAGAACTGAAATTTTGTTCTCAACATGCAGTTCAGGAGCTGTGAGCTGTGAAGAGACAATCTGATCTTGATTTCATCTACATTATAATGTGTACTTATAATTTAGGATACTTGCAGATACTACAAGCAGAACAATAATTTAACAGAAGAACCCCTCAAACATGGTATCCTTTATGTCCTGTGACTTAGTAGAGAACAATTTTACAATTTTATCAGTTATGCCTAATTAATACACCAGATATCTTCCAAGATGCTGAAGAGGACTTAGGGATAAAGACAGGGTTTGTTTTTGGAGGCAAAATTCTTCCATTAAGCTGAAACTCTACAAGCACAGCACACTGAAGGTATGTGAGCACACAGGTTAGGGAAGTGCTAAGGCATGAGGATGGCAGCATTATTGACAGATACAGCTGGATTAATTAATGATTTTAAGGGTTAAGTGTAAATGGCACTTTTATCAGTGAAAAGTAAGGACAAGGACAGCAGTGGGAAAAAGAAATTTCCAGGGAGGAAAGAGGAGACAAAAAAGGAACACTATAGTGTAACATTTACAGCAAAAAAAAATCCTTTTAAAAAATACTAGTAATCTAGAATTTAGAAGAAATTTCATGGTGCAAATAGAGAAATATGAAGGCATATTGCAAGGGCTAGCTAAAAATGAGATATGAAAGCAAGAACTGATATAAAAAATGGATAATGCATGTCCTTAGAGAAAAAGAAAAAAACCAAACAGCATAAAAATCAGGACAACTACAGTGTTGTGAAGGGAAAAAAAACCACCCAAGCTGCTAAGCAAGGACTCAGTGAGGCCATTAAAGAACAGGAGTGGAAATTCAGTGAAAGATGATGTCAATATATTGCTGACACCCTGAATGAATTCTTTGTTTCACAATCCACAAGAGAAGCTGAAGGTCACAGAAGAAAGTGTGGAATACATTTTCCAGTAGGATAGTGAAATATGAACATGTCTAAAGGTCACTTCAAGGTTAACAATTAGGAACCTATGATAATTAAAACTCGACCAAGTTACAGGTACAAATGAGGGATATCCCACTGAAAGCAACACAGTATTGAAAAAAACCTGACAGTTTCTAATAGGGGAGGATTAAAGTCAAGTTAATAACATTTAAAGACTTCTTTCCTCAGATTAAAAATGGGTGTGCTTGTAAACTCTGGAGTAATTTCCTGGTGGGAAGACAAGAGCTGGAAAGTAACTACAGCTCTATAATAGACTGGACTATGATAAAACACTGATTTCTACAGAAAATTTAAAGAAAAGGAGAAAAAAAGACAAAAATGAAAAGAAAAATTTTAGAAACGTAAAAGCTCTTACATATTAAAAGACTCTAAAGGGAGGAGAAAAGGGGACATAAAAAGAAAAGCAGCAAAGAGATTCTGTGCTCTGAGAATTCAATATTTCATTTGATATAGGAGTGGGGCTTGTAAAAGTTTGGTATCAGACCAGTGAGAGTCACTGATGTACACAAGCACATGTAGGTATAAGGCTTGCAGTCTGCAAACTCAAAAAGCTAGAAATATGGATTTGGAAGTGAAGAAAACTGATTTGGAATATAAATATTTACTTAGAAAAAGCTACCAGTAAATTCAGAGGGTCCAACAAGGAAGTTAATAGATTTTAGGATGACTCCGACATTGATCAGAGTTAACTCCTGTATATTTAAAGTTTAACATTCAGATACCAAAACATTCTCTTGGCAGCTCTACTTCAGCAGCCACTTTCTCCTATATCTTTTGTACAACAGCCTCATAAGATGAATTTCTTTAGGGAAGAAGTAATTTCAGTAATATTGGCAAACACCAATTGCTAACACTGCATTCAACCCCCAAAGAGTTCATCTCTATAGCACAGCATGCACGTTGGTAGTGGCTATACTATAAAAGTTGTTTTGAAACTTGCACATAATTGGACCACACTGTCTCTTCTCTTTAATGACTGAATTTAGTTTTCAAATGTGGGGGTGTTATTCTACAAAAAACCCTAAACTCTTACACAGTTTCTAGTCGAAATACCTGTTTAGTATTGCAAAAGGACATCTGAAAATGCTCTGTCTTCAAATTCTGCCTTGTCTTTGTGACATTTGGGCAGCAAATGATCCTAGTACTTCACAGACCATGAACTTCACACTCCTGTGGAGCTCTCATGAACTCAATGTTCAAAACACTACAAAAAATGCTGAACCCAGAAGTTAGTTTTAGCACTCAGAATAATCAGTTTTGGTTCATTTAAATAAAAGGAATTACTTAAACTCTTTGGAAAGTTAAAACTTCTCATATACTTTCCTTGCCTCACCTGTCAACCACATTGAGTGCAGAGACCCCAGGGAATCAGTGGGGAAAGGGATAAGCAAAGAGCTGTGATGAAACAGAAGGAACAAGCAGAGTTTAGAGAAGACTGCGAGGAGAATGAAAAATGGCAGCAACAAAGTCAGCAGACACCTGTGAGGAGGAATTACTGAGCAAAAGTCTTGATTGAAGCCAACAGGCACCTCAAATTGAAAATTATTTCCTATAGTGTGCTGCACCAGGGGCCACTTGAATCTTTTAGATGAAAATGGCACTAAGTGTTTGCACAAAATACAAGTACATTATTTTATAGAGCCTGAAAACATCTGCTAGAAAAAAGCTGTATTTTCACATACATACCCACATAAATATATGCATTTATTCACTCATATTTTATACACATACAAAAATATATGCATTTTTAGAAGCATAAAGATATATGTGTATACATGTATAAACATGTACACATGTAGGCATGTAAACACACATACACACAACACCCAGTGAAAAATTAGTTTAGGAAAAATTCTCTGTGTGTCTTGAACGATCATTTAAAATTTGTCCCTTGCAAAGTAAACCCATTTCACAATAAATACATGAAAATTAAATATAGCTGGTTTAGAGAAGGAAAGATCTCTCACCTGCTTCACCACTGTCACCGTGCCAGGTGCCATGGTGACGACAGAAGCCACTGCAGTGGCATCGTGGGATTCTGAACCCAGCTCAATGATCTGCTGCAGGATGTTTACAGCTGTTGGATCCAGTCTTTCACCTTTTCAGAAAGACAGCAGCCATAAGATCATCACAGTAGAACAGTTCTGAGGACAGGTGAATCTAAGCAGCACAGCCCTGACTCGCAGCGCTGTTGGTACAATTCAAAAAGCTCAATAATGTGACACTTTCAGGACACATCTATGGCAGGGAAGTATTCACAAAACAAATTTGCCCAGGGAATGCATGAATCAGCAAGTGAAGCCACACTGATCATTTCTATGCCTATTTGAAAGAGACCTAAAAGAATACATTAAATAAAGAAACAACAGCCACAACTCAGAGTAGTAATTGCAAATTGGGAAGCTGCAAGGCTTTACAAATGCAATGTGTATTTACCAGATCCAAATTTGTATTTACCAGACATTCATCTTACACAGAACCTACCTGTATACCTATAACCATAACATAACAGCCATTTGGTATTTTAGAAACCTGTGTTTACCATCTCTGTGGTCCTTTGCAATACCCCTCAACCTAAAAGAAGTAGTTTTATTACTAACATGCTGAAGGGAAAAGTTAATTGCTTGGGAAAGCTCGTACTTATCATTTTATAAACATTGGATCAGACCATGTCTGTCCTTTTTAAAAAATTCTCTGATGTGTGTAGCCCTGCCAAAGGAAAGGAAGGTTTACAAAAGAACAACAAAAGAACATTTATAGTTGTAGTCTGACTTCTCACAAAGCATGAAAGACTTGAATGCAGAATAATGGGGTTTTTTAATGCAGGAATACAAATTCCCACCAATGGCCCACCATTCCCACATGCCCACTGTCAGCATGAGGGAGATGTCAGACAGAGAAAAAAACTGTCAGGGTCATGTAAAGCTGCCTTATGTTTGCTTTAGTCACTGTTAGAGATAGAAAAGAGACAGCAAAAAGAATAAAGCTAATTTCTTAACTTAAATCCTTTCAAACTGTGGTTGATACTGTGATAGTAGTCTAGGTCAGATAATTTAATTTCAATAGTTATATTTTGTTATTTACATAAGGAAAAAGTGTATCCAAGTACTGAAAAATGTTTGCTTGCTCTGTTTTTTGGTTTTTTTACTATAAAACTACCTTTAGACAAGATACTACCTTTTTCATACTAAGAGGGAATCTGCTGGAAGAGTATCTGAAGTTGGATGCTCTAAAAATAACATTACCCAGAAAACTATTGCCTCAAGCTTAAAATAAAAACTGCTATGTACAGTACATTCCAGGACAATGTTTATTATAATTTAGATATACAAAAGTTAAAGAAAAGTTCTCAAGAAGTTTTCACTTATTCAGAATTTCCACTGAATTGGAATACCTGTTTTTTTAGTAATATAATTACTACCAATAATAAATTGCAACACGCTTGGAAAATCCATAAAAAGTGGGAGTTTTGGACATGTATCTGTACTGTGAACTGTAAAGACCACAATAGTAAACTACTGTAAAATATTGTCTTCTGATAACCAGGGCATTTATTGATATGTATTACAAAACACTCATAGGAACATCTACTCTAGTCTCTGTTTGAACACTCTCAGAAATCTGGGCATTTTTTCTTTTCTTCCAGTTTTTGTTACTTCTCTCTTAGCAGACATTACCTAATGCTACTCTTTTCCTCCTCTACCAGATACAGAATAGCTCACTTAGTTTTGTGTACCATCAAAACTGAGATTGTTAGTGCTGTCCTGGGAACGTGGTAAATGAGCTGTTCCACCACATCACTGCTGCAGTCCTGCTGACTAAAGCCAGAGAGGGGGAAAAATAATAGCCAGAGAATTGCCATTAGATACACACCATCTACTCTGCCAAGATAGCTAATTTCACAGTATATTTAATAATATAGGCAGGAAATTCCACACAGCTAATAATAAAGTGCAAAACAGGCAGTGATAAGTATTAATGACTTCAGGATATAGAAATTCATAATGAATTATAATTTCTCATTTATACTTAGAGAAAATATAACCCCCCCAGAAGTAAGTTCTGGATGACTAATTTCATAATTTTTAATAGGAGATCACAGGAGAGCATATATTGCCCAGTACACTCAAAAGAATAAAATATTCTGGAAAAAAGGGTGTATTTGTATTCCAACCTAGAAAAAGGTAACTTACTGTTCTCAGAAGTGTATCTAAGGTTCTGTAGTGCAGCTACAGCAGCTTGAGTGCCTTGAACATCTTCTCCAGCCTCTGTGATATGGAGATACTGAGTGGATGCTTCTTCAGCAACTTCAGCAGTTAACTTGGGAACAAAATCCAGCCAAGGCATGAATAATCTCATTTCAGCGATTTAAACAACAATAAGGAATGAGTTTGGACAACAAATATTGTAACAAGAGCTATAGTGGGTGAAACAGAATTCAAGAAGAGTATTACATGGGAGTTGGGATGATCATCCCATGGTGTTCTTTTAGATTCTACTTCAAAAGTTGTTTTAAGGATGTTAAGTTATGCTGAACTTATTTTTGTTGCACAGTTATTTTAGAACTAACAACAGACTTCTACTACATCAGGGTTTAGCAAAAAACTTTTGAGCAAAATGAATTTATAATGCAGATCTGCTAAAACACCTCAGAAGCTTGAAAAAAATGACATTTGTTTCAGAAAACTTATCCTTTCCATAAGCTATGTTTTTTTCAAGACAAGCTGTCAATATGTATTCCTGCTCTGATGGAACCCTTTCTTTACAGCCAGTTCAGTAACAGAAACATTCTTGCATCCAGGATATTCTCTTATTTTTTCAGCTTTGGGCATCTACTGGGAAAGTGTACAGAGAAGTATTTGGAATATGGATACAAGGCTTTGAAGGGCTACATTTTAAAATGCTTGTCCTGCCTTCTTTGAACAGCTGCCCAAACAGAACCTACTCCAGTGTTTTTCAAGGACTTATCCTTCTGTGTGTGGATACTCAATAACTGCTAGACAAGACCTGCAAGGTTTGCTCTTACAAATCAGGCATTAGATTTGTGATGGGGGCCAGACAGAAATTCAGCAGAGGAGGTCTGAAACTGTGGGGGTCAGCCAGCTGCAGTTCACTCCTGGCTTTTTCCTCTCACTGGACTTCAAAATCAGCCTCCTCGGGCAGTGCAAGACACTCAAGCTGGCCAACCACAACTTTTTAATAGAGGTGTCTAAATCTGTAGTTTTCCCATCAATTCTGCATCTGCAGGATTGAAGCTGAAAACACAGAACATATCATAGAAGACTTACTCTGCATAACATTAGAATTTTTTCAGCTGATCAATTAAAAAATTCTGTTTTCTAGATTCTAGCCTTCTCTGGACCAAGATGTAAATTATTTTTGTGCAGCTTTGCTCATCTTACAGTTAACACCACAGAATATTCAGCATATTACAGAATGCTGTAAGTTTTTCAATTTCACAATTTTTTGCTAAAGCTTTCACTCTTTCTGCTGCAAATAGAGGACTGGAAGCCTAAAATGCAAAAATAAGCATTTACAAGGTAAATATATTTAAATATATTAAAATATATATTAACATTTAATATAAAATTAAATAAAATTTTATATATTAAAATTTAAAAGACATAGCAAGGTATGCATACAAACAAATATAAGATCCCATGACCTTCTGATCTTATATGAAGTCAGAACCACATTTTTGTACACTTCTTATTTTTATCCTTATTTTTCTTGCCAGAGTTTTCAAAAAACTTAGGGTCAAAGCCATTGTAATTTTGCTTTACCTCCCATTTGGTCTCCCCATCATTCTCCACTAACTTCATTCCATGCTTGTTTTTAAGATGTCTGTTGAACTCCCATTTTGTACCATACACAAAGCTGCAAACAGGACATTTAATGCCACCTATAATGAAACACAAATAAATTCCTTATTTTCATATAAATTCTTTTTCAAGGCAGTAACAATCTGACCCCATCTCAATCAAGCCATGTAACTGTAAATTGTTTTCCTGTAGCCATTTGTCCAACATGGAGTATGTTAATATTTAACATTTACATCAGTGTCACACTTTAATAATTTTTTTTTAATTTATTTTCCCCAAGACAGCTGCTCCACTTTTCTCAAGTTTCAAACTTTGTTCTTTTTATTTGTACATTAGCAAAGTAAACTAGGAAGAGTTAACAAAGTAATATCCTCTTCAATATAATATCCAAACATCTTTGCTCTTGAGTTTTATGTTGACATGCAAACTGTGAATAAAGTTTTCTGTCTACAAAATGATGCATGAAGTTAGCACAATGTTTACTGTGTGAGTGTGCAGCTCTACAGGTAAAAAACTGAGCATGACAAAATAATGAGAATCCAATTTTCTACACCTGATTAAACAGCTTTTACTTCTCTTCTTATGAAAGTCATTTGGTCCAATGTCAGATCTCAGACGCTTGTAATTATGCAAATAAGTATTTCTCCTTTTTCCCTCTATTGACTAAAGAGAACAAGAATATCCTGCCTGTGATAAATTGTTGCATTAGGTGACCAGAACTCACTCTAACAAATCTAATGGCTGGGGAAGTGCCTTGTGCCACTGCAGGAACTGTGCTACCACATGGCCGACTCCACATCATTGTGGCAAAAGATGATTCTTCCCCATCATCTTCAAATGCTTCAAACAGACTCACAGAAGCTGGTTATTAGCCAAGAGCTGGTTGCACAGTCCTTTATGAACAAGGTGATTAGAAAAAACACCATTTTTCATTAATAGAAACCTACCATATGGTACCCTACCAGGTGACAAGAAATAAACTTTTACTTTGATAAAACAGAATATAACTACACCCAGTCTCTAGGGGATTCTAGGGGATTGTTACTGTACAAACCTCCCTCTTTCCTCTCTAAGTCTTCACCAAACTTCACTGTCAGAGCAGATGCTCTGAGAAGGAATATTTTCCATCTCTAAACAAATCTGAAATAGCTTCACTATTAAGAAAAACTCAAAAAGTTCAGATTAGAACAATGACATTATCAGTTACAGAAAATGAAATTACACATTAATTTCACACCAATCTGTAGTATTAGGAAAAACCCACTGCTGTGAAACAGTGAACACTTTTCTGCATTACTTTGATATCAAACTATTATAACAACACACCAGGTAAATTAAATCTGTAACTTTTGTCAATGTGACTTTAAGTAATAACAAGCAATAGAAGCATAGAATTAAAATGGTAATACAGAACTCCATATCAGTGACTTGATGTGAAGCTCAGAAAAATTAATTCCTAGATAATTCTCTAAAATGATGGGTAACATAGAGAGAAAGTCAATGAATTACACGCCTTTACTACTTTCAATAACAAAACTGATATTTGTAACAAAATACTGCAGGCAGATCTTACATAGCTCCACAACTTTCTTCCATTGACATGTGCTCTCCAGTTTATTTATTGGCCTAAAATCTCCTTAAGACAACTCTTATTTTCTGTCCAAAGAAAGCACGTGATGACAGCTGTGTAACAGAACACTGAGGCCACAGCTGGATCCTCACATGTGGCCTGCACAAGCAGCTGCACAAACACAAATGAAAATCTGTCAGATACAGAAACAAAATATTTATGGATGGGAGGGAGGATCGGTGAGGAGAAAAGAAAAAAATTGAGAAAAATTGTATGGGACTTGCCCAGCACAAAGCAAATGGAACTGAAAAATAAGCCATCAAGTGAGCATAGAGGCAGGGCCTTGCAGAAAAACTAGTGGGTAATGCATAATACTCTTGTTGCCTTTGCAGGATACATCAAATTCTTATGGTATTTATTTTCCTTTATTACTTTATAATACTAAAATAAATGTCAGATCACAGACTTCTACTTAAACAAAGAAACACGCATACACTGCAAAATCCCAAGTATTTCTCTGATCCTGGGTGATTCCAATTTCTGCCATAAGCCCAGAAATTAAATACTGCTGTCTATCCTTGGCAATGCAGTTGCTCAAATGAACACATTCCCTCTTCTATGAATCATTCATTTATTTATAAGCTCATTCTAGGAATCTTGAGTACAGTCCAGCAGTCTACATTCATATAAATATTTCCAATTAAGATTATTTGCAGTGCCTGCAATACAGTCAAAAACCAATTGGGAGTAGAGGAGATGAGCAAGTGTGAGGCAATTCACTCTGGGCTCAGTGGGTAACTTAGAACAAGCAGAATACAATACAAACAGATATAGACAGCTTTTATTAGATGTTAATCTTTGTTACTTTCCCCTCTCAATTTCTTTCCAAGCCTTTTTCGCTTGTTGATACTCTCTCCTTTTCCTTTTCATCTATAGTCCTTTCATTTCAAAGGATTTCTTTAATATTGGGTCTGAAAGGTCTTCTTCCATTACATGAATACATGAATAATTTTCCAAAATTACTTTTCAGATCTATAATCAGAATATAGTAAACTGAAACTAAATAGAAGCTAGTCAGACAGCAAGGTGCAACTTCTGGCCCAAGCAGCTCAGAAACACTCAGAATCATCAAAAGGTTTGGGTTGGAAAGGACCTCAAAGATCATCCTGTTCTGGTCCCCCTGCCATGGGCAGGGACACCTTCCACTACCCCAGGTTGCTCAGGGCCCCATCCACCCTGGCCTTGGACACTTCCAAGCATCCACAATTTCTCTGGGCAACTTGTTTCACTACCTCACAATAAAGAATTTCTATTACCTTGAATGACACTCAGGTGTCACATATGATAAATATTACTTGTCATACTGCATAATGTATCCACAGTAATCTGCTTGTGCTGTGTGAACCAAATACAGAAGATCTTCTGATTTGCAAATCAGGAAAACTTTTATTAACTTCAATAGGATTCATGTTTATCACCTGCAAATGCAAATGTCTTGCACAAGGAACAATTCTTCCCCCAGTGAGATACCAAAACACTGAGAAAAACTGATGTTTCTACAGCATGATAAGGAATCTCTGGTCTTATTTGGAGCCCAGGTGCAAGATCCATCTGATGCATCACAGAGCAGGAAATTGAGTTGGCAAAGGAAGCTGCATGTGGGAAAATTGCACCAATTAATACAGCTTTCTTCATTACAGAGCCCTGAGAAGAGACATTGACTTCATAGCTCCTACACGGATTTGATGCCCCATTACTGCTCTAAAATGCCTGATTTTTCCACAGGTGAATGTGGAAAACAGACACAGCACTAATGTCAGCACAGGAAATATAAATGCTGGGTAAGGAGGGGAAGAGAAAGAAGGCTGCAGAGTCAGAGAGGGAAAGAACAGAGGAGGCTCTTTCAGCTGGAGGGGACTTACAAGGACCATCTAATCCAACTGCCTGACCAACTGAGGGAGGACCAAAAGTTAAAGCTGTTGTTAAGGGCATTGCCCAAATGCCCCTGGAATACTGTCAGCCTTGGGGAATTGATCACCTCTCTGGGAAGGCTGTTCCAGTGTTAGATCAACTTCTCTGTAGAGGAATGCTTCCTAATGCCCAAGTATTTTTGAACCATTCCAATGTGTCCTATCACTGGATCCCAGGGAGAAGAGCTCAGCACCTCCCTCTCCCCTTGCCCCCCTCAGGAAGCTCTTAGAGAGCAATGAGGGCACCCCTCAGCCTCCTCTTCTCCAAACCAGACAGGCCCAGAGCCCTCAGCTGCTCCTCACAGGATGTGACTTCCAGCCCCATCAACATCTTTGTTTCCCTCTGGATACAGTCCTGAACCTTCACATCCTCACCTGGTGGGTCCCAGCCCTGCACTCGGGGCTCCAGCACTGAGCACAGCAGGATAATCCTCATTTTTCCTGGCTGGTCATGCTGTGTTTGATGCACCCCAGGGTGGGGTTTGCCCTCTGGGCTGCCAGGGCTCACTGCTGGCTCCTGGAGAGCTGATGCCAACCTGCACCCCCAGATCTAAGTGGGGCTGCTCTCCCCACTCAGACCTGTGCCAAGCACTGCTCCATCCTAGGGGCAGAATCTGACATTTGAACTTGTTAAATTTCATCCTGTCCAACGTTCCACTGTGGTGGAAAAAGGATATCCACCACAGAAAAAGTTAAAGGCTCTCCTCTCTCATCTCAGTCTAATGTCTCCATTTTAAGGCTACTCTTGCATCTCAATGACTTTACAGTTCTTTTGTTTCAGTGGAAAGGAATTATTTTCAGAAGTGCATTTATCTGGCTCCCAAAGGGAAAGCCTGATCAGCACATGATTAATTTTATTTGTTCAAAACATTGCAAGTATGATCCCTAATTTATACTAAGGGAATTCATTCTCTGATATCTATTCCTAAGAGTGGCTACAGACAAATAATTCCTTGCAGTGCTCAGATACTTGGAAAGTTAAACAAAGCTCCACATAATGCATATTTCTTCCTTCATCTGGGTGACCACAAAATAGAGGCTCTGAGTACTGACCAAGCAAATATTACTTCCTTAAAACAACTGCAGGTTCCCCATGGACTTGCACTTTCTGTGAAAATAATTGTAAAATTATACCATATATTCCTACCCTGAAATTTATAGATATTTACTTTTAAAATTATTTGTTGGGGGTTTTTTTTGACAAAAAGGAAACTAAGAAATGTTATATAAAAACAACACAGACTCATTACTTATTGTAGTTACACTTTTTCCCCTTATAGAGCAAGTTTAAAAGGAGAATCTCAGATTAAGTTACCTTTCTGTGTGTCGTGATTTCAGTATTTTAACATGGATTAATGCCTTCAATAGATAAATGTTATGTCTTAGATGAATGATTTGGAAATAGCATTTAGAAATAATGTAACCTTAGAAGAATTATATTTAATTCATTATCCAACACAACAGCATTATTTTGGTCTCTATTCCTCTTCAACAAAATCAGAAACTGAAGATTCCAAAAGATATTATGAAACTGTTTGTAGTTTCTATTAAAAAATAGAGAAAACGCTTTCTAAAATTATGAGTAACAAAGAAAGAAACTTAATTTTACCAAGAATTAAAATATTTTCAACTTACTTTAATATTTAATCTGTCTTTCTCCTCTTCTTGTTCAATATTCCTCACACCAGGCACTAGAACTGAAGGAGTTTACACCCAAAACCATACCTGACTGCATCATCAGTTGTTTTGCTTTGGTTCATCTACCCAGTGTGTAACAGCAAAACTACTCAAGTGAGTCAGACAAATCTTAAATTAGACTGTTAAGATTTCTGTTATACTACTAATAAATTCTTGGCTTACTCACACAGACAAGCTGTGCTTCCTTTGCCCATAAACAAGATTCTGAGCATAACAATTCCTAACCTGTTTTACCTGTACTCTCCTTTTACCCCAGATTTTTTCTAGTGGGGGAATAATTTGCTGTTATTTACTCTTCAGTCTCTTTCCTTGTGTTTGCTCAACCTTACCTCGAGTTCAACCTTGCAGAATTGTCACAGAAATTTATCAGCAGAATGGTAGAAATTTATCATTCATTTCAACAGACAGTGATACTTTACTTACAGAAAGAGACAAAGAATGATAAATGATGATAAATGTATGCAACAACAAATAGCACAGGCAAGGTCAAACTAAACTTTGGTTCACACACCCTTCAAAACCAAGAACAAAGGACACTGAATGAAGGGTAAAAGGTGGCCATTTCAGAATTACTAAAAAAGAATAAAGATTTATCATGAAACACCCAATGAACTGAGGAACACATATTGAACAAAAGTTTATCTTCACACCAAGTTTGCTTCAGCAAAAAAAATATATGGTGGAGATGTACCTTGTTGGATAAGGGCTTCAGCTGCAGGCTCCCCAGACCCTGCATTGACATACTCTTCATTGGGATGCTTCCTGTTGTAATGCCTCTTCAGGGAACCAGAGATATTGCAGGAATAGTGGCAGTGTGCACAGCGGAAGGGCTGGGAGCAAAAAGGAAAATGTTGGCCTGAATTTCTTCACCTCTTCAGGATACAGGTCCAAGCTGCAATGTTTTGATCCCATGACACCATGTCCATTTCTGCCTTAGGCATCTTTTAAGGAGACCCTCCCAAATTCAACATAAATGGAAGGTGTAACTAAACATTACCTGCATTTGGTACTTTTTATTATGTGCAAGACAACAAGTATTCTCAATATTAAAAGATTATTACCCAGTTTTTGTAATTCAGTAAATTGTGTGTTTTCATAATTGTTGGTAACAGGTCTGATCATGTGGACACTCTCTACTCTGAAACTACTCAGCTGCTGTGAGCCTTGGTCTGAAAAAGGGGAGCAAGACAACTGAAATAACTGAAACTACAACATGATTGTACAGCCAATCTAATTTAACAGGTTTCCCTTTCTTTTCTTTTTTTCTTTCCTTTCCCCTTTCCCTTTTCTTTCACCTCTCCCTGGCATTTGCAATTCTATGACCATTTGGTGAGCTAATTTTGGCAACTAAATTAATTAATTTTTTAAGAACACATGTCTCTCTTCAACTGACAGGGAGACAAATTCCTAAAGAGAAAAAATGAGGAAAACAAACATTTGAGCCTAAAGTTAACCTTTGAGAATAACCTTCTGACAGATATATCACAATTATAGGAAGCTTGACACAACCATTAGGTCCTGCAAAAGCATGTAGACATTGACCAAAGTCCTCAGGGAAAAGTCAAGTACCTGAGAATGGGATGTAAAATGTCTCATGCACAGCAGCCCCACCTAAAGCTGCTCAGCAGAGAATGGTTGGTACAGGAATGTTCATCTAGGAGCTGAATTTAAAGCAGAGAAATATCTGCAGTCAGGGTACATTGATTAGAACACTCTCCTAACATTGCTCATGATCTTCCTTCAGGCTCCAAACAGCAAAAATAAGGAAGAAAAGTGATGTTCAGGCTCCCTTAACCTTACACTTCCAGAGGGTACTGTAACATTCAGCTACTCAATATTTCAGAGATGGGTACTCTCTTTCTATTGCTGAAACTGTCATTTTTTAAAGAAAGAAATCCAGACAGACTGCTGTGTTCTTGCAGCACTCCCTTGTGCCAGTCATGCATGTTACCTGCTATTGGACAGGAGGACTGCAAATTCATGCAGCTGGGAAATATGAAAGGATGAAAGGATAATTAGGTCACAGAAGTAGTGACATTTCTCTGAGTCTCATAAGCATGCAAACAACTGTCCTAGAAGGAGGCAAACATTTTTTGAACTCCTTTACACAAATACTCCAGTGTCTTGAACTGTCACACTTATGTGTAGGCACATCCCGAGGTCAGAACCAGCTACATGTCAAGAACTGCACTCTGAGTACATTCATCACTTTAGCCAACAAAAAAGGAAAATTATGTATTTTCATTTACAAAAAATCCTTTAAAAATGTAAGTCCGGAGCAAAACCACACCCTTAAGAAAGAAAAATTATTTGTTCAAAATGTATCATCTCTTTAGATGACTTGTTCTGTCTTCCAAAACTTAAATCATCATTGAAAAGATGGCTTGCCTTTCTGCTTTATGGCACTGGTTAAGAAAGCCTGCAGTGTACTCTTTATAGAGGTACAATGATCTGTTGGATAATGAAAGATGTTACTATGAAAATAGTATGATGTTTTCAGTAAGAAATATGCTCATTGTCAAGATAAAGCCTCACATTAAAATGAACATTTTCATAGATACAAAATACTGTATTTTCTCAAAAAGAAGCTAGCATAATTCCTATTTACTGAATATAACATTTGACAATACATTATATTAAAACTTATCATGCTGAGAACCAATGTGAAATTTAGAAATAAAACCATACTACCATTTATTTAAATAAGCTGTATCTCTAATCTCAATACTTCATGGAAACATTAACAATTTTCAAAACTCTTTCCAATGCATGTTTCAGATAAATGGGGTGTTTTAAAATTAATTCTCTTCAATTTTCTTCAAGTACATGAATTCATCTATAGTACAACAGACTGGCAAACGTCAGGGAAAATTAAGGTGGGCAATGAACAGTGACATAGAGCATTTGCTTTCACACCTCCCTAGGACATTTTAAGGTACATACTAGATCCACCCTCTCAAGGACTGACAATCAAACCCAATAATGCTTGTTTCATATTGCAACACACAGATATTTTTGTCAAGTATAACTACTAATTACAAATTGGTAGTGAACAAAATAACCCTATCTCAAAAGACTGAGCATAAAGTCAAAATTTTCAAAATATTAAAATGTTTATATACCGTAATTGTCACCAAACAGGAAAATGTGCCAGTTTTAATACTCTTATCTAAAGTTCTGTGTATTTCAAAATAACTTTAAGCACAATTTATATGTTTTTTTACCTTGAAAGAGACGTGTTGTTCCATATGACGAAGGAGCTGTGGTTTCTGGGCAGCTGTGTAGTCACACACTGTGCATTTAAACTGCTTCCCTGAAATGGGAATAGGAAATGGAATAACTTTTTCTATTTAAGTTTAGAAAACTACTGATTCTATTTCCCCATAAAGATAAATTCCAAAATGCTAAGAATGAACAATATGAGAAGTCTGGCACTTGCTCTGCAAAATTTTGGTTAAATAGAGCTAAGAGCAGAGTAAGGGAAGAAAAAAGGCTCGAGTGTAATGTTTAAATTACAAGCATTAACTACTCTGGATTCTCCTGGGATATTCACTTGGGAAAGAAGAAAAAGAATTGTTATAGTGCACCCTAAATGAAAGGAGGAAATCCATTATTTACAACTGCAGGCACAGCTACTTTGCTGTTTGTAAAGCACACTTGGAAATCCTTAAAACACCCATGTTTGATCATGTTCACATGGTTTTATTTATTTCTGTCCCAAGCACTGAATTGCTATGATTCAAATACATTTTCCCTTCAAAGCAGTCTCTCTCACTAATTTATTTTTTCCCTTATGATTTAAATGAACACAATTTTCTTCCTTTTACTCTCTGGGTTTCATATTCTCTTTCTCCTCATTTTGCTTCTAAGATTCTATCAGGGCTGCTACCTCCAGCCAAATTACAAGGTGCATTAAATACAGAAGGACTTCATGCCTGAATTAAATAGGCACAGCTGGCAAATTGTATTTGACTGATGTGCAATAAGGATATGCTAAAAACTACTCCAAAAGCAAAAGAAGCAAAAGGTAATACAGAAGTAAAATAGAGAATATTCTGTATTATCACAAAGAAATGAGGTTTCTTTAAATTCCAGACCCTGATGAAAAAATTTACAAGCATTTTATACTAAGTGTGAAAGTTTCTATAAAACATGGCTGAGAAGAACCTTCTGGTATCTAAATAAAATAATGAAAACCAGGCTGTCTGGTTTGCTTCTAATCACAAACAGTAATGACCCTGGACTACAAAATTGCTTTCTATCATGTCACTCTTGAGAAGTCTGTCTTCTGGAAAAGAATAAATCAGACACAAAACTACTTTATATTCCACTGCTTAAACTGACCTTGCAGGGCTGTGATATTTGAACAAAAATTGCTTGGATTCCTAAGTCAGGAAGACAAGACTCATGAACAGTGAAACATCTTTCAGATTCACTTATTTGTGAAATAACTGAAGGACACTAGGTGTGTGTTGGTAAGGACTTCTGCAGTGCTGTCACTACAGGAAGGGACACTGGGCAAAGAGAAATTGTTACTCAAGAGGTTGAAAGTCCCCTGACAAACCACATTCCTGGTGACAAATGGCCTCTTCTTTTTTTCACAAGGGTTTGAAATGCATGAAAAGTTTGTTGGGGTGGACTTAGTGAGGAAAATTTATTAAGACCCCACAGACAGTGAGATCCTGTTTCCACTGGAGCCAAAGGCAAAACTCACCTTCCAAAGGTATGGGGAATTTCCTGGAACAGTTTTGGAATTGTGAAAAGTAAGGTAAAAGAGCCTAAGTCTTGGATTTATTTTTACCTGTCAAAAATGGAGGTTTATCAAAAAGGAACACAGAGTCATAGAATGGTTTGGGTTGCAAGGGACTTTAAAGGTCATCTTGTTCCAAACCCCTGTGATGGGCTGGGACACCTTCCACTAGAAGTAACCACAGTTATTCCAGAAGATGATGAGTTTGAAACCAGATAAAAAAGGCTCCTGGCAATAACAATGCCTCTAGAGTCAAGGTTTCAGCCTGATCTAGCAGTAATTTATAAGAGAACATAGCTGATCACCTGGATTTAAATGTTTAAAGCTAATTTCACACTTTTAAACCCAATCCAGACATGGCTAGATCCTGCTCAACTATAGTGCTATTTTAAACAATGCCAAATTTCAAAGCAGCCTCAGATGAATTGCAGTAATGACTTACACACACATAGATTTTGTTCAAGAAATATAACTAAATAACAGGTGCAAACAAATTCAACTTTCACTGCTGAATTTCACTATTTGATCATGCCAGATGGTGAAAACAAAACAGAAAGGTTTTGAAATTAAACTTCATGTAGTGATTTTTTTTTACGGGAACATAGAAAGCGACCTTTTTATTTTTCTTTATAGACTGATCATGCTTGAAACTTCCTTTTCATTCAAATACAACAACCTGCCTCATTCTCCCAGCCAGGAATCAGCTGAGGATTGTATTTGGTAAGTAAAATCTTGATCTTGCATATGAGGTTTAGATGCATGTGCTACACCTACTTGTTACTGACCAAGTTATTTCAAAATACTGGAAAGTACTTTTTGAATAACAAGTGACTTACTAA
Source organism: Daphoenositta chrysoptera (assembly GCA_013397915.1). Lineage (NCBI taxonomy): Eukaryota > Metazoa > Chordata > Aves > Passeriformes > Daphoenositta > Daphoenositta chrysoptera. Next base: position 30,376 of record VZRO01001615.1, on the reverse strand, counting down.
CTCATAGTATTTCTGCAGTAACTTTGGTAATAAAACAGTAACTATAATCTTCCTGTAACATGTAACATTTGATGTAAAAGGGATTGTCTCTTTCACTTGAACAGACAGACATAAGCATTACTTAATATCTCTGACACAAAAACTTCAAGTATATTCTAAAAATGAAATAGAGCATTGTCTGCTTTCTGTGAAGATGTAATTTCCAAAAAAAATCAAAAAATGTAATTAAAAAAAATGTAAAGGAAATAGTCAATAAAAAATGGAATGAGGTTTCACACAGTTGCATGAGTAACAAAGATCAAGCTACTAAGTCATAATGAAGTTCTGTACAACTTATCCTGCTAAATACTTTACTTCAATTTGATAATCACAGAATAATAAAGTATTGTTGTGCTCTAATTTTTCATATAAAACGGGACACTTTTCTGGATGTGCATCTTGCTTTTTTCAGTTATCATCACAGAAATATTACAATTGCAGGGCAAATGAAGTGCTGCATGTGAGACTGTAGAGTCAGTGCCCAGGTTTGCCACTGGCTGATCAGACACCAGGACAGGGCCTTGTTTCTATTCGGCTGCTGGATTTGGCAACAGGATCCTAACAGTATTCTCACAGAAAAAAACCACAGAACTATTGGCAATTTCAAAATTCTAGTGAGATCAACAATTTTCTGTAAGAACAAGGAAGGCATATAAAGCCAACACAAAATTTCAGAAAACCTAGTATTTCAGAGACAGCTGTCTGTCTTTCACATAAATTATTTTTGCAAGGTTTTGAATTATTTCCCAAATGGTGTCTCCTGGGAATAAACAAAATCTGTAAATCACACTTAAGTGTTCAACTGTAAAACATTTGTTAATAAGGCCTGTAGTACAGCCAAAATTTATTGTCCTAAAACAGATTCAATAAACATGCACTTACCATCAGCAGTATGAAGGAGTTTATGGCTCTTCAAAGTGCCTTTTGATTTGAACTTTTTCCCACACATGTCACAAAGGTGTGTTTTCTCCGTGCTGTGGCGATTCATGTGGGCTTTCAAGTTGCTCTTGCTGCGAGTGGCGTACTCACACAGGGAACATTTGAAGGGTTTGACACCTAAACATGACAAAATATACCATGAAACAAGCCATGAAAGGCTGTGCCTTTCCATGAGAGGGTGGACATTGGCTTGAAAGAAATTCCAGATCATGTGAGCAAAAAAACACTTCAAAATTTGGATCTCTACGAATAAAAATTTCCATCTATAGCTTCTGTGTAAATGATGCTGAACTCATGACAGCATCACTTAACTTGCTAAGAGAAAGGAGGAGTTCTTTTAGAATTGGATATGGCCCTGCTGAAGCCAGGTACTGAGTTTAGCCAGGCAAATACTGAGATTTGGGCCTTGCTATGCCTATCTTTCATTTAGAAGTAAAGTCCAGACTGCCTACACTGATGCCTAGCTGATGTACACATCTCCCTCCAGAAGTATGCAGATAACCACCATTCTCTGTTTGCTACAACCAACAATGAAGAAACCTGTTGTAAGGAGAACTGCTTCATTAGATAGTTAACATGAAAGCAGAAGTTAAATGTGCAAGCTGTGTTTTATTGTTACTTAGTGTCAGATTTGCTAATGGCTCAGGCAGTGGTATTGCCCTGGCCCTCAATAAGATACAAGCACTTAAAACTTCACTTCCCTCAAACTGTCCAAAACACGTAGAGAGATACCCAGTGTGTCATACAACAGAAGGTCTGTAAGAACAAAGTGAATCCTTCAAAGAAAAGCTGAATAAATCTGAACTGGCAGAGTAGTTCAACAGCTGCATGAGGGTCTGCACATTTCAGATTGATACTTGTGACCTTAAAACTAGATTTACAAGCATGAGGAACTACAGTCTGCTTGAAGCAGACTTGATTGCACACTTTGATTTGGGAACAAATTTCTATTCACCTCTTTCTCCTGCTAGTTTGATGACACAGGTTCCCAGTTCCAGTCAGAATAAAAGAGCTGTGTTTATGGAATACACAAGGAATTGCTCTAACCTACATTCTGCCTTACCTGAATTCCTTAGTGAAGGCCACTGGAGAGGATCCCTGCTATGCTACACAGGCAGGAAAACTCAGAGCATTCAAACAAATATGCTGAACTACCTATATGGGAACACTTTGGAAACAAGATACCAGTCTGAGAGCACCAAATCCTTTATCCCCTTTATGCAGAGGGATGGCTGAAGAACCCAAAAGCATGGGCAATCTGTTCCATAGATTATTAACGTGACCAAAGACCATGTAAGTGACCTTCAACCTTTTATTAAAATACACAGACTGGACAGACACAAGATTTTACTGCCTAAAGGTTTTAAATTCTAGGCATTTTTAACCCATGTGTTGCCACATTACTGGAATTTCTCCCCTAAAAAAGTCCTATATATGATGAGCATTATCTTAGGGGATTTTGATCACTGTCTGTGTCTGTGGCAGCTAGCTGCCATGCTCGGCATGATTTAATTAAAATACTCACAGAATTTATATGTATACATCAAAGAAATTGGATTTCAATTGGTTTACTAACAGATTTCCAGACCAAGGACTTTTGGATAAATGCGAAAGGAGCAGCAGCAACTCATAAGATGGTACAGAAAATTACTTGTTTTAAAATACTGAGCATGTATTTAAATTCACTCCTTCTGACTCACATAGAATATTTTATAGATGTTTATGAATGAGTTTTGGAAAAAAATTGCATCAGATTTTAATTAATTTTTATAAAACATTTAAACTGCCTATTCATGTTCTGAGTATGCAGTTCCATATGTGATCCAGAATCCATTAAACTAATTAATTGATCTCCAATGTAGCTTAAAAGTTTTTCATTTGGGTATAGAAATAAACTTGAATCTGGTTTTTTATGTCAGCAAAGCTTCAGTGGAATATGAGACTCATTATATGCCCAAAAGTGTAAAACCAGAGTTTTACCTTCATGAGCCCAAATATGACGTTGAAGGTCTGATCCATTCTTCATAAAATAAAAATCACAGTGGGGACATTTCACAGCTCGTTTTCCAATAAGTCCTTTCAGCTGAACTCTTCTGCCAAGAATCTCAGAAATAGTAGTCATTGAAACCTCTGAGAGAAATGCAAAAGACAGTAAGAAACAGAAGGACATGAGGGAATTTATTCTGTAAATAATATTGAGGAGCTAGATCCTGATTCAGTCCAACTTTTTAAAAGCTTTGTTTCCCCTACTCCCACTCAAAACTAACTTGAGAAAAGAGCACAAGGACCTTTTTTCCTTTAGGTGTTCTAGGATGCTCTGTCCTTTCTCTCCTGATCTGTGAACTCACTGTCCTCACTGCCTGTTTAAAAAAAAAAAAAATTAAATATAAAAAAAAAATTTGGTTGTGCCACTCGCACAAAAGATCATTTTCTGACTATGAACCTTTCCCATAAGCTAAATTGGCACTTTTTTCTGCAATATTTTCAAAAGCTTTATTCAAGATTTCACCCCAGATTTCCAGATGTCAAGAATCTGAAGACAATTTACTTCAGCCACATCTACAATTGTCAGAATGCTGATAATAGGGCAGTTTAAAGTCAAAACCAGACTCATGGAATAAATGTGACTGGAAAGGACCTCTGAGGTCACCTGCTCCAAGGAGGGTCAACTTTACAGTTCCATTTTCAAAGTTATATCAAGTTGCTTGGGGTCATATCCAGTCCTGTTCTGAACATATCCAAGGATGCAGATTCTACAGCCTCTCTTGGCCCATTCCAGTGTTTAACCACCTCTACAGTCAAAACTGATTTCCTAGTTCTAACCAGAATCCCCTTTTTTCAACTCACATCCCTTCATTGTATAGTGCCAAGAAAAATCTGCTTCTGTCTTCTTTTTAATTAGATTGCTGAAGACAGCAATTAAGATTCCTCTCCTGGCCTCTTCTTATTCAAGCTAGACACACTCAATTCTGTGTATTTCCTTCATATGAGATAATGTTTTGGTTGTCACAGTGAAAAAGTTCAAAATAATGAAGTTTAAATTAAAGTGGCCCGGACACATAATGAAAACATTGCCAGATGCTTTTAAAAATAAATCAAATTGCTCAATGCATGTCAGAGAATGAAATGCTATCTCTTGGCTTAATGAAAGTACAACACTCATGGAACTTAAACCTTAAGACATAAAAGCTGGCGAGGTTTCACACCCCGAATCTTATAAATTTGAAAGTTCCTGTCTAAACTTAGATTTTTACCAAAATCACATTGTCTCCTGATAATCAGTCCCAGAATGGAATCACAAAAATCCTGAACTCGTATGCACAGGGAAAACAACCTCAAAAGGGAACTATAAAAGCCTGTGAACTGAGCAGAGACAAGTTCTAAAGTACCCAAAAAAGAAAAATACAGCCATGAGTCTGAACCCTCATCTGCCTTTCATGGCTTAGATCCTTCATTCATGACTGCAGGCTACGATGGCTGCTCAGTGGGGAGCTATGGAAGCTGCTGCCTCTCATGTCTCAGAACTATTAAGAAATATCATTTTAAATCAGACAGTGGATGAAAGGTAGATAATTCTAGAGAGCTGGGACCAGAACCCAGGACTCCTCCTTCACTGCTGAGTACTAAAATCATTGGGCAATAAAGCCAAGCTCCCTTATCTCTTTGGTTTGAAATACTGCTCTGCCAAAGCCTACGGAGATTTTTGTTTCACTGCCTTCATGGGACCAAAATTCAACTCCTCTCCAAATATAGAAGAGGAAGTAAAACTTTTTGATTTCATACTTTCTACTTGAAGAAACAGAAGAGACAAGGAAGGGGGGGAATGCTGAATGATACTAAGAAAGGAAGGAGAGGGGGAATTCTAGAAATAACATTTTAATGATAAATATGAAAGCATTTCAGTTTGTAGTAATTTTTGATATGTCGTTTTAAAATTCAATTCCTGTTATAGTTAACAGCACCCATTTTTCCTTTCATCGTTATTAATTTTCATTTACATTTTTGAAAATAACTGCACTCATGCCACTGCAGCATTTAATTGATGATACCATCAGACTCCTCACATTTATTTGGCTTGTAATTAGGTATGGTGTACAAATAAAGGGTCTCCTCCTGATCACAAGGAGAAAATTCACAGAAATAAAAAAGATTTGTGCATTAATTCTCATCCATATATTAAAACAGGGTTGCTGCATAACTATTGCATATGCATATCTTAGGTGTAGTATTTCTTTAGTACCACAGAGGTGTATCTAACAAATCTGCTATTCTGCCTTTGAGTTCTATTTGCCTGTGATACATGAATGAAAGATGAAAACACAAAATAATAGTGCAGATTTTCTTTTTAAACCTTATGTCTATTATAAGAGTTTAAAAGACCCACTTGGATCAAAAAAAAAAATTACACTATACTTTTTTCAGAGGGATTCAGATACCAAATGAACTGTTCAGAAGTATTTAAATCCATGAGTTTAGTACTTCAGAGCTCCAGAGTTAACTGGTATTTCTGCACCTCAGACACAGCATACACTGATAATTCAGCAGTCAGTGGACCACTTCAGGCTAATGGCAACATGGAAGGGCACAGAACATAATGTCCTGCCAGCTCACAGATCCTGTTATTTAGGGAGGTCTCCTGTGCTCCCTGGCTGAGGGAGCACGAAGGCTTAAAGGGCACAGTTCTTGAGATCCAATTTCTATGCTTACTGGTGTTATACCTCCTGACTACAGTATAGCTCAGAAGCCTTTTCTCATCTCAATCTCCTGCATCAGACATGTCCTCTGACGTACGACAAGCCCTCCAACCACACTGCTCTGGAGTGGTCTGCAAATAAAGAGGTTTAGTAACTAAAGAGCTGAAGTGGGAGTTAAGTACGAAATTAAAGCGAAGGAAATTGTTTAAAGCACGGGTCTAGCACTATCTAGTGGCAGTAAGAAGATTAACTACTGCTTTACCTACTATGCTGTACTTCTGACAAGAAAGACAAGAAAAGTTACATCATTTTAATAGGATTTTTTTTCCTCAGAATCCATCTGAGCATGGCCAGCGTTTTCTTTCTTTGTATCCAATTATGTCAGGTGATAAGGAGCGCTGTAGGTGAGTTAATGAAAGTGTCACCTCTCCCTCCTCTGCAGTAGCAGTGGGGCTTTCTATCCAACATAACACAGATCCTGAGGAGGAGGAAATTAGGGACACACCAGTGTGGCTCTGCCGAGTTCACATCAGCCAGGTTTAAATCAGCCCCCACACCAGCATTTTGGCATTGAATTCCCAAAATCTGAGAAGAGATTGTTTACTTAGGCACAGCACATTGACTCACCACACTCATATTATCTTGTTCTTGCACTGATAAATCAGGGCACCAGAATGCAAGGTATAAACAGAGTTTGGAGCAGTTTGCTGGATCCAGCCAGGCTTGCCAGCTCCAGATTTCTACTGGCCACACCACATCCCAGCTGGTTCCAGCAGGAGCCCTGCTGCAGACTCCAGCTGGCCCTGGGGGTACAGCCCAGCCCACGGGACCTGGCACACACAGGGCCAGCTCTGAACTCCCACCAGTCACCTACAGACCAATAAGGAGCACTAAATGCATTCCTGTCAGGTCATGCAAGGCCAGGGGGAATTTTACATCTCCTGGGTTGCTACAGGATGTCTATATGCCTGATCCCAAACTTCCTAATGCTTAATTTGCATTCACCCTTTGCCAGATGAAGACAGATTTCTTAGCAGAATTACCTGATATACTCCACAACACGCGTGCTCAAACAGTAACACTTTTTACTCGAAATTCTAACACCTGCAAAATCAACACAATTCTTACTCTACACCAGCTGAATTTAGAAATAGACTCTTCTCTTTCTTAGGAATATAATCACATTACACTGCTCAGTCTAAACCCTTATCCATTTATTGCAATAGACTGAGAAATTTCCCTTGATTTTTTTCTTACCAGGGTGATTTGTCTTGATGTGAGATTTTATAAGTCGATCTTCAGAAAATGACTTCTCACACACAGGACAGGAATAACTCTTTTTATCCTTAAGTGAGAAAGAAAGAGATTGCATTATCAGTCTACTGGTATAATCACTATAGTCATTATTCAGTAATACATGGTTCTCAACAAAGTTATAATTCAAGGTTCGGTTTTTAAGGAAAAAATGAAGGTATTTATAGTGAAATAAGTGAAGGAGAAATATTAAAAGACTCTAAGCACATCATTAATCCTCATGAATACAGGGCTCCAAGTCACAGCAGATGAGAATATGCACAATGAGTGTAAGAATTATCTTCTGACTGACTCTGTAGAAAATCAGGAGTCAAAAGATCAAGTTGTGTAATAGAAGAAAATGTACTTGATGTAAGCAGTAATATTTAGGATTTTTTCTTTTTCTTTTTTTTTTTTCACAAGTCCACCCTTCTGAAACCTAAGGATTAGATCTTACCCTTCTGAAGACAGCCACCACCATGTGGATTTAAAAAATGGCCTGAAATTGAGCAGCAGAGTTAACAATGACAGATGCCATTACTTATTCAGTGTCTACATTTCTAACTACTTTACAAATATTCAGGATTTTATGTATTACTGATAAAGTCTTATTCTACTATTTTGATTTAAAGACTTACAGACTACTGTGGAATTTCTCAGTGTTACTGATGTTATAACAGATTTAACACTATTAATCAAGTTCAGCTGGAGAGTTTTGACACAATTTCTTCCTATATGCAATTTTAGTCTAATTGTAGTTTTCATGTTTTTTACAAATGCATCTGACTCCACATAAAAGTGCAGGACTTTTCTCCATTAATTGGTATATTATCCAACCTAAATTAAACCTTGCCACTTATATAATTTAGAGAGGTTGATCTTTCCAGAAGCACCTGCTGACACTGGATGCTCAATCAAATGAGTGGGTCACAGTCACCTCTGCACTGAGTGGATTAATTTATGAGTGGATTAATTTATGAGTGGATTATCAAAACCACAGCTGGAGGAAGTCTAGCCAGTCCTGACAGCTGGGGAGTTGTCACAGGACTGACTGTGCCTAACCCATTACTTGGTTGGACAGGGGCAGCTACCCAACTACAGAGAACTCTGAAAAAGTGAGCTGAAGCTACAGAACAGACACTTCCCTACTTATTTCAGGAGGACAGAAATACTTCTTGAAGAGTGTGGAAGGAAGACTACTGATCAAAAAGAGACAGAACCCTGTGTTATGAATGAGAAATCTGGAGACAACAGGAGGCTAAGGGTCCTGGACTCTACCAGTTTCTGACCTCTGACCAAAGAGCACCTCTGAATAGCAAAGAGAACTGTACAAGGAGGTCATTACTGTGCAGATGCTGCAGTTGTACAGCTGTAAATGGACATCTCTCTTGAAAGGAAAGCAGAAATTGATGGGTTTTCACAGCAGACAGGTTTTGGAATATGATGCAGCATCTGTAGTCAGTATCAGGTACCTCTGAGAAACAAATCCCTATGTTGAAGTACCTACAAGTTAAAACCAGCAGTAGCCCCAGAACTCTTGGGCTGAAATATCAATAAATACTCCCACAACTGGAGGATATGGCAGTGGCACAAGGAGAATTCTGCCTGAGCTGACAGTCATTTGCTCCTGTGAGAAAACCTGCACCAGGAACAGGGGATGGCAGCTACCAAAGGATTACCACCCTGAGGACAGGACCTGGCTATGATGGAGCTGGGGCTGTTGACATTTTAAGCCCTAAGAATCTCAAGTAAAAAAAGGAACAGCAGAGAATATTACCTGAGTTTTGGAAGAGATTCAAGGAGCCTACAAAGCTGACAAAATTTTGAAAAAGAGCTGTTAATTTGTGGAATTAGGGTCTCTTAAATGATATAACCTAAATCTGCTACTGATGATTTTGGATTTCTACCTAAACACATTACTCCCATAGAGATTGGTAGATTAATCATGAAAAAACTCCATAGCAATGTTTGCACCTTTTCAAAGATGGAGTTGCATGATCACATTCATAATTTGGCACACATAAAAAAACCAGTGCAGTATCATTTAGGGGCTCTTGAGATGAAATTTGTTGACAGATCTGTCTGTTCCTCAAACTTGCTATGTATCTGATTTCAAAATATACAATAAATAAAGGAAAAAAAATAGTGTACTTTTAATGTACAGTTGGGTATTGTTGGTCTTTAACACTCACTGAATTAAGTATTTCTCAGTGTGACCAGAACACTGAGACAAATGTTAAACAAGAAAAAAAAAATTCAACACTCCACTACACACATTCTACTTTAACTGAAGTGCTGTTAACTGTGACAACTTTGCATTCTTGATAATACTCTTGAGGAAGGCAAGGCTATAAGCCTTAGAGGAAAAACCAAAATAATCAGTAAATGCATCAAAAGCTATAGAGCAGCATGAATGGATGGGTGCAAAGAACACATCTTTTCACAAGGCAATGGTAACAAAATTTTTCAATAATTAAATAATCCCAACAGCTTTTTTCAAGGAGTTAGAAAGTTATCTACACCAAGTTCTCCAGAAGTCATCTTCAAAAGGGTTATCTTTGTAGTGTAACAAACAGACAGTGACTACGAGCACCAAGTGCCTTCAAAGTGTCTCTGCCAAGCTCCAGTTTCTCACCCAGAGCACCCAGCTGAAGCCAAACCTTTCCTTGCTGGGTATCCAGGCCAGTGCCACAGAGCATTGGAGTATTGCTGTTGGCTTGGAATGCTGAAGTGTTCTTCTGCTGCTGCTCTGGGAGTCCTTCAGTGGAATCCCACCACTCTCAGAACAGCTTTTAAAACTCCTCTGTTGCAAGTGAAGTATTTCAGAGCACCACACAGGGCCCCAGAGAAGGTCTCCTGCACCACAGCTCCAGCTTTTGGGGCCCTGGCCATAGGTGACACAGAAGCCCTTTGAAGGCTGAGGTTGCAGTAATACCTTAATCACATTCTCAGCATGCATGTTTTCCTCTGCTAATAATGAAAGTTATTTATCCTATGCCTTACTGGACTGCCTGCTTTTTAAAAGGTTTTTTTGAAGGACACAAACAGAAGCAAAGCATGGAGAGAGCTGGATCTGCCTTTGCTAGAGACCAGCTGCATATTCCAGTCAGCTATTTAATTTCAAAGTCAATCACTTCCTGATATTTGTTCAACACCCCTATTAGCCAATTTGAGAAAATATAAGAAACTTAAAGTAATTTCTAAATAAAGGTAGGTTTTTGACTGAAAGTGTTGTTTACATTCCATACCACAGGAATTTAATTAGGTACGTACATAAAAATTCTTAAACCTAGTGAAAATAAATTAGTATAATGCTATCACAAATTTTCTTGTTTATGCTGTTTTGTTAGAAAATAAGGCCACTTACATAATAAGCACAACACATTTCTCTTTATATAAATGAATTAAAATTGTGCTAAGAAAGCATCAACTATATTGCATTATCCATTTATATTGCTCTGAAGAGAATTTTATTTCTCTGAGGCATGTGTTTCAAGATAATTCAAGGTGTAGGTGTACAAGTATACTGTCACAAAAAGAAAAATTAAAACCCTCTACTAAATATTGGCACTCACAGAACATTTCCAGGAAAAGTTCCCACAACTCAATTAACACATCTGATTGCATAATTTTGCAGAGGAATAGAGGACCAAAGACTACTCCCACATCTACTCAGATCAACAGAAATTTAATTTCTAACACCTACAGGATCAGAATTAGACCCCTGAGTTACACTTCTGAGGAGTGAAGACCTCCAGAAATCTTCACCACAGCTGTCATGATGTTCAAATTAAAATTTTCCCAAAAGATTCCTGAATTAAAGTGATTTCCTATTAAAACCCAACTCAGCTGAAAGGATGTGATGTACCTAGGAGACAGCTGTGCACACGTGTGGAGGAGCTTCAGAAAAATGTGCAAATGCTTAGACAAACTTTTCTGAAAGTGAGCAGCAGAACTCTCAGCTCACAAAATGACAAGCACCTGCATACACTACTTAAGCATATTTTTCGTGAAGTAACCACTAGTAAAAACAAATGCCAAGCTGATATTCATTATGGAAGTGAGGACTAAGAGCAAAAGCTGTTTTCCAACTGAGTCGCCGCTCGTTAGATCAGAGATGTTTTTGTTAATTGATTCCTTTTGCAGTACCTTGCATTCCTGACTGCACAGCAGCACTGCTCCAGAGGCAAAGGTAGCACAGCCAGACCAGTGACCATGAGAAAATTTACTCTCCTCAGGAAGGGTAAATAAAAGCAATCAGAGCTCGAGCATCTCACATCCTACTGACAGCTACACTATTACATGAAAGGTCAACAGCATAATGGAATTTCTAAGCATCCTTCCAAAGACAAGAATAATTTACATCCCAAAATGTGCATGAAAGCAGCTAATAAGAGTGGTGGTTCTGGGTCTGAACTCCAGTTTTATAGAGGTGCTAATGTTGCAGTATCAATTACATACATAGACAATATATTTTCAGAGACAAAGCTCTCTGTGATGTTGATCTGCTCAGCATAGTGAGTATGGCAAAAGCCACCAGGGGTTGGAAACAAACTCTGGTACCTACATCAGCATTGTTTAGTTCCACACCCTGTCCTCAATGCTACCATGAGCTCATTCATCATGTAAATTGTTCTAAAGCAATTTGAAAGTGCACAGCCCTTTCCTAGGCCCCATGACATTGAAGTGATTGGTCATGTCACAGTTTGAACTTTTGAAGAGCTCAATAAATGCCAATAAATGTCAAAACCCACTATAAAAGCTCTAGGAACAAAAGATAAGTACTGAAAATCAGAGAATATATACAAAGTTTTGATTTTGAATCAAGCTAACCCTCAATTCCCAGGCTTCAAAAGGAAAAATCTTCCCTGTAACAACAATGTGTAGCAAATACAGAAGGCAAGAGGCAGCACATACACACTCCCCATCATTATCTGCCAGGGAATAACCAATCCCAAATTCAATGCAAGACTTGGGTGCTGCCTAGAGAGTAAGATGGGTGGCTATACAGTGAGTGACCAGGATGAAGAGAAAGCTGCTTTTCAATACCCATCATTTATCTTCTTCACCAAATAATGCAGGGATCCAGCTGAAATGCAGCCAGCAAGGAGGTGATGAAGGACATGCATCCATACAAGGAAATGAACTGAGATTTCAATATCTTCTGTCTCCAGGGAAGTTTTAATTTTAATATTTATTAAGAAGTGATTTTTCAAATTAAAATTAAAGTAGAATTCCACATTTAAGTGTGCATAATTATATATTTGAAGAAGTGGCCCTTCTCAGTGAGCTATGCATGCAGTAAATATACCAAGCAGTGGTCATAAAGGCCAATATGAGAACTGCCAAATTTAGCTACTCAGTAAATTCTAATATATGATTTTTTCAATCCATTTCAATAAATATATTTGACAGTAAACATCAGTAAGCACGCTTCTGAGAGATCCTGCTGTCACACTGGTTTTAATTATGACATGCATTTTCTCAGTTCTATTTAGTATTATGAAAATGATCCTCCTTGTGGGAGCTGTTGGACATTCATCACACTTGAAAAACAGGTACTTACAGAAGGATACAGGAGAGCTAATTGTAGACTCTTTTTTCTTAAGTGTTCTTAGACATCAATTACACAGATTTTTGCTATCAGATAGGCATTATAAACATCATGAATTCAAATGCATCCAAAAGAATGTCTACCATGTGAATGTTCTGCATGTTTCATAACAAATTTAGGTTCTATTTAAAATAGTTACAGAAGGGGAGTACACAAGGGAGAAAAATGTTCCTTTTTGTGCCATCTCTTCTGTTTGGTTTTTAAAGTTCTCCTGAAGTAACTGCTTAAGAAAAGTAGGAAGTGATGTAGTGTTCTGTTCCAAATAACTTTAAACTTTAACTGTTGAAAATAGTGACCAACAGCCTACAAAGAGCTGGTTTTAGCACAGGGCACTCTGAGCTGGAGGGCTTTCTGAATGAGACAGGAACCTTTAAAATGTGATCTCTTTGTCTTTGTAAACACAAGAGATAATGGTAGATGTTCAACTGCAACTAGTTGGAGATACTAGGAGAAAAAAATCCTTTTCAACAACTTAAATATCCTTTGTCTGTAGCAATTAAGAGGAACATATTTTCATTTTACACAAGTCATCTGTTTATGAAGGACGGGAATTCAGGTTCATAGAATCAAGTAAAGTAACAATAGTACTAACTTTATTCTACTCTCTCAAACCCCAAAGGATCTGACACTAGTGGGAAAACCAAAGAGAGAAAATGGATACAGACATGCTCTCCTGAAACAGCTGAGAAAGTCCAAATACCAGTTGCTGTAAGTCAGGTATTCCCAGGAGTGTGCAGAGAGCTCAGAGGTAAGAACCCTTAGCTATGTCTTCAATTTTCTTTACCTCACAATTTTTCATTACCACCCAACTCCAAACACTCTGAAAAAGACACTGAATTCAGACAAACACGCCATTTGGTTTGTTACTCACCATATCTGTGTGAACTTTAAGGTGTGCCTGGAGCTTGTATTTATCTGGAGTGGAGTACTCACAATGTTCTGTGGGACATTTCAGCAAAATATTACTGTGTTTCTGAATGACGTGGCGCTTAAGGCAGTTCTTGGTGATGGAAGAATAATTGCACTGGGAGCAGTAATATAAATGTTCTCGAGTGTGCGTACGGACATGCATGTCATAGTGCACCTGGTACCAAAACAACTTGCCTGAAAATTAAATTAGACATGAAGAAAGTGATTCCTAAACAATTGTTAGTGAAAAATTCAAAAATACAACCAATTTTCTTTCAGGGCAAAACTCACTGTTTGAATCCCGTCCCTTTTGTCTTTAATGAAAACTTGTCTAAAGACCCTTCGCTACTGAAAATATATTTACAAAATCGACTTCTGTCTAAAAAGATTATGTTATATGTTCTGAAACAGCCTAACAAGGGCAACTTTAATACATATCAATGTATTTCTTTTCCTAAAGAAAAAGTCCTTTACATCTGTTCTCCTATGCAAAGAATCTGAATGCAACTGTACACTAAAAGAGACTGTCAAAATATTTTTTGTTACTTTCTTTCATGTTACTCCTTCTTAAAAGCCTTTTTGGAATAATGGCACCAAAAAGCTCAGAGCAATTCATCTAAAGTACAATGTTATGGTGTTTCAAAAACTTGTTTTTTCAGACTTTGATTCCTTTCCCTTTTCAAGAATGAAAACTACAAAATAAATCCCAAGTTGCTTCCTTTCACAAACACAAACATTTTCAGTTAGAATAAGTGGGAATGGTGTGTTATTCCCACTTCCATAAATGAAAAAACCCAAACAATTACAATCAGGATAGTCTTGATCTGATACCATGTAATTAAAGTTTTCATCTCAAAGAACCCAGTTCAAAACAAGACACAAAATTATGCCAGTATATATGTACCTATTGTACAGAATGTGTATTACCATACATCCTCCTACACTATATGAAAAAACTCTGAGTTTTATACTAAGCTAATAAAGCATGGACTGAACTAATGCTGATCACATGCCTAAATCTGCTGTGCTTGGCCCCAGTGAAAGTTATGACTTGTGGAGAGGCATTTGGACAGAAATAATCTATCAAATTTCACATCAGCAGAAAAATGAGCCTTGCAAAGCACTGCTTTGCTGTATTCCACTAGAGGGTTTTTTGAGGAGATTTGACTCATTTCACACTATTTGTACAGCAAAAAGTAAATCTCACCAGACCCCAAAATCCATACGGAACTACAAAATTAATGCTGCTGCAAAGATACACAAATATACCAAACATTGTAAACCAGAGGAGCAGGAAAAAGATGGTTCACTGCATACCACTTAAAAAACCCCAAACATAACTCTACTGCTTCTTACCACAGTATTCACATTCCAAGTCTCCATAAACCTTCCTTATCCTCTCACGCAGCTCTGTGTTCATCTGTCTCTTCTGCAAGCTGTCCAAGATCTGCATGAAGGCAACAGATCCAGTGCCCCCGTTGGCTGTGGCTGTGTTAGAAGAGGCTGCCTGTGGGCTGGAGGCTGCACCAGCTTCTGCTGCTGCCAAAGGGTCTGTGGGTTCTGCCAAATTTTGAATGGGTACATTGCTTGCTTCTGATTCACTAGGAGGAACAGACTGGATCCTTTCTTCAGGGACTGGAAGGTTCTCAGTCATTGCGTTGCTCTGACTCAGATTTAAACTTTTGTCTGCAGACAGTAAAAGATTAATTTCTTCACCCTGCTCATTCACAGAACTGCATTGATTAACTTCCTCTTGATTTGGAGGAGGACCTTTTAACTCCTCAGGGCCAGCAGTACCATTTCTCAGCAGGAAGCAATCTGATGCCACACAGGGCTGAATGTCTGGGACTGCTACATCTGTTGCCTGACACAGCGTCTCTGCTACGTTCTTCACCACAGGATTTTCAAATTCTAAGGAAAGGACTGCATCAATTTTTACATCACCATTCTGTTGACCATTATGGTTCACATCTGCAGCTGCTGATTCACCTTTAGAAGCAGATGGCTGTGGGGTGTTAGCAGCATCAGTACTCGTGACAGTGGATTCATCTGCAGTTTGTGTCTGCTGTTCACCAAGGGCTTCTGGCTGGATGTCACCTCCTGGCTCAAGCAGGCAGAAGCTTTGGTTGATAGAACTGTTAAAAACAGAATCCTCCTGCAGATCTGCGTGCACCTCTTTGATGTGAGCACGGAGCCTCACAGAACTGACAAACTTCTTCAGGCACACAGAACACACGTACACAAAAGGGTGCTTCCGAACGTGAAGCTCAAGGGCTTGGTATTTAGTGGCTCCATGACCACAGAGCTCACAAGCAAAAGGTCTTTCATCACCATGAACAAGCATGTGACGGTCCCGATCCAGCTCATTTTTGAATTTTCTCTCACAAATATGGCAGTCATACAGGAGCTGTCTTTTGCCCTCCCGTGTCATCAAGCGAAGCTCATCAAAAACATCTTTCACCTTTTTATCCTGAAGGTCGTGAGTTTCCTTCATATGCTTGATCAAATTTTTAACATCTGAGTATTTCTTTTTGCAGAAACGACAGTGCTGCTTGATTTTCTTATGGACCCTTTCGATGTGGACTTTGAGGTGGCCTTTGCTGAGACAAGTGAAGGTACAATAATCGCAGCTGAACTTCTCCCCCGTGTGCTTCCGTAGGTGAACGTTCAGGTTGGCTTTGATTGCACTGGCATAACTGCAGTAAGAACACTTGTAAGGTTTCTCATTTGTGTGAATCCTCAGATGTGCTTGGAGGGAGTGTTTAAATTTGAACACCTTGTTGCAGTATTCACATGTAAAAATCTTCAGTTGAGTTGGACCCAACCTAAAAAAACCCAAACAAACAATATATTTACAGTAGTGAACCTTGGTAACATAACGTGTCAGAATTTCCCTAGATATTCATAATGGACAGAAATGCTTAGTTTTTAAAAAAATGTATTCTCCAAAGGCATTTTTAATTATACAACTTACAGGTTATCTTTAGCTGTTCCTTTATTTAAAGGACTCAGAAAAATACCCCAGTTTCATAAAAATGGATGGGGAAGCACTTCATTCATATTCTGCATGAACACAAATATAAGTACTTCAAAATTACCTGCTTGTTTTCATTGCCTGTTCATATGGGGTTTGCTGAATGGCATATTCTTGATATCCTTTTCGTTGTGATGGATCTTGGACTGCTGTGTCTGGAGTTGTGGGTTCACTTTCATGGGGAGAAGCCTCAAGAGGAACAATTTTTCTGGCTCCTAAAGGAAGAATGATAAAAATGCTCATTAAAAATCTATTACTAAAAACATGCATTGTCTGTAATGTACGAGTGTAAATTAAACATAAACTCTGTAATCTTTAGCTCATCTATTTTAGTTTCTGTTGTTAGATTCCTTTGCATAAAATAATGGACACACTTTCAGAAGCCAGCAGTACTTACACCATAGTTCTGCTCAAATAACATGCCAGGACTGATGGTTCAAGTGTTATTCCTGGTGCTTGATGCCTGCTACTAAGAGATCCTACATACAAGTATTTCCACCTTTAAAAGATTGCAACTCTCTTAAATAAAATTTGAATTTTTCTGTTTCTGCTTCATACCACATCCTTTGAAAAACTACACCAAGCTTACAAATAAGTCTGGGAAAAAACACTGTTTAGTCTAAAAGGCAGTTTAGTCTATACTTAAAAGTCTGTACATAATTTCCTTAAACTCCTTATATTTTGGGGCATATTGCCATCCCTCAGAATAAAAGAATATGTTTGGAACAGGCTCCCCAAGGCAGTGGTCACAGCTCCAAGCTTGACAGAGCTCAAGAAGGGTTTGGACAATGCTCTCAGGCACATGGTGTGACTCCTGGGGCTGTCCTGTGCTGGGTCAGGAGCTGGACTCAATCTTTGTGGAGCCCTTCCAACTCAGGATATTCTGATTCTGTGTTCCAAATGCACTTCTCAATCTCCATTGGGAGCAGAAGGGGATCTACTCAATGCATTAACACCAGATTCCTGAAGATATTATTTATAAAATATAGGCAGTATTAACATAAAGTCTCTGAAACCACAGTGGGGGTTACCCAACAAAGGGTGTGGAAGATTTAGTCACCTTAGATAGAGGAGAGTGGTGCTGTAGACAACAAGGATATCTACAAATGGAGATTCTGTGGGTCCTTCAGACTGATTTAAAGAGGGAAATGGAGGTATTTTGAAAAGAGGCCGTTTGGGATGTGTAAAGCTATTGAAGCTTTTCCTATCAGACTGGGTATCAGCCAACTCTGTAACTAAACAGGGTAACTGAAGTGTAACAGCTCTGTTGCTCACTAAACTGGTTGCATCTAAAATCAGCTTTTTTGGACTACATTTTTTAAATAATGCTTTCAGTTCTGTACTAAAGATTCTGCAGGTTCGTCAGAACTGATCCTCCAAGCTTTCACCCTAAGTGTTACCAGAACATTAAAAGTTCTATTCTTCCTGTTCCTCCTTCTCTCACAAATGTCAGGTTGTCCACAGGATTGCATCTCCCAAATTGCACTGTGGTAGCCCAGTGAGATGGGACCTTGTCATTACAGCACAGGAGACATGCTTCAACCAGTGGGTTCAGTATAAAGGTGATAGAATAGACATTAGACACTAGACAAGTGTTCTGAAACTTCAATACTTAAAATAGAAGCAAATTCTATATTTAGAATGACTCAGTTAAAAGAAAATGGGTCTTAAACTGCTTTATATGCATGGTTGCCTCTTCCAGGCCTCCCATTTCCTGACTGTGAGACAAAGATCCTCATTAAATGCTCCACACTAACTCTCCTCTGTGCCCTTCTGCATTTCAGGATGTTTGAGCATTTCCTGAAAGGACTGCAGAACTGTTTAACAGACTTTCATACTACCACTATAACAATTTAATGACCTAAATTGGGTGAACTAAATATACACTCACTAGATAAATACTACCTCACCAGTATTTTGCATACTTTGAGTGGGCAGAATGCTCCAAGGTTATCCCCATGTTACTGCCTCTTAATTACCTATGCAGTTCACACAGAGACAAATGTCTTTAAACACCTGAAGAGGGAGATCCAGATTTTCAGACATGCTGATGAAGTACCTGCTCACAAAAGGCAATCTTGTCCCCTAGAGGGAGGTTGCTGCTTCCCACCCTTAGAAGACAGGGAAGCATTAAGAAACATCAGATGTCTCCATCCACTTGGGATGCTGACTGAGACAGCAGCCACAGCAACCACCACTAGATCACAAACTAATGACTACAGCATATGCCCAGGAAGTGAGAACATTGGCTTCTAGGCTCTACCCAACTTAGCCCCCACATGTCTCAAATCCCAAAAGAATGCCCTCAATATTCAGGCTAGGGAAATGTGTTGAGAACAAGGCAAACAGATACAAGGTCTTATTTTTCATTAAAATCGTCATATGCCAATAAGGAAGAAAAAGGCTTTCCTAACCACCTCCCCAGACTATAATTTCAAGAAGGGAGAACATATCAATACCAGGGAAAAAAAAAAAAAAAAAAAAAGAAGTTAACTGTAGTGATCATTTCTTTCAGAAAAATCCTTCCTCCAGCACTATCATATCTCTATTTTAAAGGCAGAATCGACTTTAGTTCACTAGACTTTATTTATGCCTTTTGCTTTCCTCTTTTCAGTCAATATCATCTAAGCAAATCTGCCTTCAGAAGAATAAGATTTGAGTTCCTCATGACATTCTGACAGCAGCTTCTACAGATAAGCATTACCCAGTGAGCCTCATCTCTGGCTCAAACTCAGAGATGGCCTCTGATCTCTCAGAGTCTGTCCCTTGGCAAAGCAGCCTGTCCTTCACTAGAGAGCTCTCCAACACTTACCAACAGTCTAAAAGGTAATAGAATTATTGGGAATGGATCAGAAATACACCAGGAAAGAACATCAACCAAATTCCTACAAATTCAACTAAATTCTGTGAACCTCCTGAAGCTTCAAGTACAGAGCACAGAGAAGTATAAAGAAGAACCAGGGAACAATAACGAAAACAAAATCAGAGGTATTTTGCTTGGGAAAGGGATACAGGATTTGGCGACCTTCAGTCTGGAAAAGAGAGAACTGAAAGTGAAATATCAGAAAAACCTCTAAAATTAGCAATACTGTGAAAAGAAGTGTGAATAATCTCACAACCGACAAAAGAACAGTTCAATAAGAAGTCAGCAGACTTAAAGGAATATGCCCTTTCACCTCATGTGTAATTAAATTATGGAACAATTACTGCATAATGTCACAGAGCCTGAAAATATAAATGCATTCAAGATGGGATTTAGACAAATTAATTGATACATATTAAATATGATCATCTAGATGCAAACACCAGCTGAATAACTGTCAGAATCCGTGAGACTTTACACAGTGTCTTATTTCTTTCCTGTAGAGATGCTGTAAGCTGACTTTAGAGACAACTTATCCAACTAGACCAACTTCTTTTGTTTTAAAAATGACTTTAGCTGAAGTTTGAGTTTAAAAAAAGTCTTCACAAAGTAGATACTCTGGTCTGTATAGTTAACATAATGTGCTATGGGTATGAAGTGCATATTTGTTTCTAACAATCTCTTTTTGAAGGAATGTGGTTTTCCAGCTGCTACAATATCCTGAGGACTGTGGTCCAAATGTGTATGATTCATGGTAAGACAGTTCTGGAAATCAAATCACCAGAAACCAATCCTACCCATAATCCCCAAAGCTCTCCATGCAAACCTATCCCTAACCCCCAAAATAAAGCTCAAAAAAAGGCAAAAGGACCATTTAATAGGTTAGGTCACCATGAGGTTGAACATATTTTAATTCAGACAGAACTAGAAACACAGACCTGTGTTTGAGGGGATGAAGATTCCTAGCCCTTTCAACAGAGCTGGAGATTACACTGTCTGAGCTAAATCAATCTGTAAAACCATGATAACATAAACACCTGCTCACATTCAGAGGGAGAGGTTTAATTTCCTTAACCTTGCCTAATTCAACATTTGCTTTCAGTCAGCATAAGGACAGCATCTTTTCTCCAGCCCCCATTCCAACTACATGTTGGTGATGCCTGAAAAGTACCAGCACAGGAGTTCAAGAAGATGAGGAGGATTAGAGAGGGGATCTGCCTAAAATCGACTAAAATCTCTCCTTCTGCAAATACATTATGAGTTTTCTAGCATGTTTTACTACAAAAGTGCATCAACAGGCACAACGATGCAAAGGGCAGGAAACTGGGGTTGGAGAACAGCACTTGCTTGTGAAAACAGTCTGTACTTACTGACCAAGACTTTAGAAACTATAAAAAGGGATAGTCCCAATCCTCCTTCTTTCCCTGAGAGGCTCATTTTTGATATTAAATCCATTCTGATGTGTCATAAACCCACAATCATCATTCCGTGAGCTACAGAAGAGAAATTATCTTAAACAAAAAAGACTGTTATCAGTTAAAGAGAAAAGACTTAAACTAAGTCAGTCCCAAAATAAGTAAGCAAAATGACTTCTTCCACTTCTTCCCCACTGCCCAAAAATTTCGATGGAAGAAGGAACCAAGTGTTCATAGATTACAGATAGAATCTTCTCACATAGCAGCAGGAGAACTCAGCTGGGCTTTTATGGACAGTGGAAATCAGGGAGAGAAAAACCTTCACAGTGCTGTATAAAGAATTTGTAGTTGAAAAAAATCCAACTCCTTTAGAAAACAGAAAATAATTAACCTCAAGAAATTAAGTACTTCATGCTATTTTTGCATTTCTTAAAAAAAAAAAATCTACCACTGACCATGTTCACAGGCACTTAAAACAACTCTCCTAGTAATAAGCCGAGTCTTTAAAATATTACAGAATTTACATAAAACAATAATTTAAATGCTCAAATCTCTTCTGAATCAAACTAATTGAGCATGAATTATAAATTGGTTTCAAAAACCTTGATAATTTACAAAATTTAAACACTGGAAATAAATTTCTTAAAAAAACCCAGAAGATAGAATATTTGGCTGAATTTACTCACTCGTTCTTAAAAACAGACTATGAAAAGAAGTGTCTGACATTCAAAACAATTTTCAGAAGTGCATATAATTGCAGTTATTCACTTTCTTAATTGTGATGCTTACAAAAAACTGTCCTATGTTTGATCTGATACCTTGGTGTGCTCATGAACTCAGCATTCCTTCTCTTGAAGGTCTCCACACCCCTCCAGTTACAGAACCATGGAATGGTTTGGCTTGGAATGGACTTTAAAGGTTGTCTAATTCCAACCTGTCTGCTGTGAGCTCAAAGCCCCACCCAACCTGGCTTTGAACACTTCCAGGGATGAGGCATCCACAAATTCTCTGAGCAAACTTTTCCATGCCTCACCACCCTCACAGTGAAGAAATTCTTCCTACAATCTAATCTAGAACTACCCTTTTTCAGTGTGAAGCTATTTCCCCTTATCCTGGTGCAGGACCCTGTGCTTGGCCTTGCACTGCAAGAGCTTTTCCCAGGCTCACCTCTCAAGCCTATCAAGGAACTTCAGTGCCTGCACAGAAAAAAAATCTACAACTTTTATTCAAATTGTATTTACTCTGAGGATTAATGCCAGCTTTCAGATTTCTAAAGCTGTAAATCTATTACCTTTCATATGCCTCCCAAGGAAACATTACAGAAGAGGAACACTGGGGAAAAACAGTGTTGCCCAAATGTCCTTCCTGGGAAGGTAAAAACTGAGTGATCCAGTTTGTCCAAAGGGATTTTGAAGACATCAATTTAGTGATAATCTACCAAACACATGATATAAAGCATTGTCCCAAACCTCATTACAGCACAGCAGAATAACAGCAAAGTGTTAATACAATACTTCTCAAGAATCTTTTATTTAAGAAGGGAAAAATAAGTCTAAGTAGTTCCTTATTACTGGGAATAAAATACAGCTAATTCTTAATGCTTTCTCTATTTTTCTAATTGTAATCTGAAATTTTCAAACGGAATTTCACTGTAGTGGACACAAAAAGGGATATTTGCATGCAGCTTTAAACCTAGGTAACAGGTGGGTACAGATTATTAAACCTTGCAGTGAAATACTAAGTTTAGATAGTGCTTAAGCACCTTTAGACTTTATTTTCAACTTAACTTTACAGATGGTCTAGCACACAGAAAGCAGAAAAAAAAGGCAGAATTGTTTTATCTATTTATATTCATCTACAGCAGTAACTCATCTCTTCAGCACATGATAAATCTCCAGAAAAATGAATATGAAAAAGACTGTGAAAGATCTTTATTAAACACTCCAGACATTAAAGTATTACTGAGAAAGGGGAACTGTCTAAGAATTGGTAGTGACATTAAGATATAGTTAAATCATGGAAATTAATAGAAAAAAAAAATAGAAGGAAAATCAATGAAAAATAAATTAAACCATAATTGCATTAGGTGGAATATTTTTATTTTGAATCTTCAGAATTAACCACTTATATCATATCTCTAGAATTTCCAAATTCTGAAGTTGGGTGACAATTCATAACTTTTTGAAGAGTACTGATTTTTTATACACATAATTTAGCGGGAACTTGAATGTAATCAGATTATTCATTGTCAGTCAAATAGAAGAGAGGACCTTCAAAAACTGCTGCTGGTTCATACTTGACCATAAATCTTTTGGTTCATTAAAGCCTTCTGAATGTTTGTTGTACTATGCCCAAGTACCTTCAAAGTTTAAGTTGTTTTACAATTTTGAGGACCTCAAAAAGCGTATGTGCCAAGAAAACCCAAAATTTTGGTTGTCTAAAGAAAAATTTTACTAGGTAGTAATTAAGGCACCAATTTCCTCTCCTGCACCACATGCTTCCTGCATTTGCTTCATTATCTGTATTTACTATTACTTCATTTGCCTTTTTAGGCCAGTTTTTAAGGAAGTGGATCTTTGATTGCACTATCCACCCTGTCTTTCCTTCCCCTCTTGGAAATTCTAGCCCTTGCCAGAAATGTAAAGGCCTAAGATAAAAACAGTGTAAGATGCATAAAATTTAGCACCAGGAGAGGGAAATCCCCAGTTATGGCTCTTTCCAAAAGCCCTGAGGAAGAGAGGTTTGTATAGATCATAGACTAACACCTATAGGAACCCACTTCCTAACACCTCCCTGAGCCCCTGAAGCAGCATATCACACATCTCAGTATCAAAAGATATTAACAAATATCAAATATCACATCTCAATATCAAAAGATATTAACCACAACAAGAAAATCCTGCTAGCTTCCAACCCACAACAACAAAATAAAGACCTTAGGAGTTGTTCTGATAGTTATAAGCAAAACAAATACTCAGAAATGTTAGCAATAAAAAAAGGAGAACAATAAAACTATAAAGCTGAAAATAATGCACAAAACTATTAAAAAGGGATTCTGACAGTCAGAATGGTTAATGGTTTATAACCAGCTAATGGTTTACATACAGTCAAATGCAAATCTAGATTTAAATAAATTGTTTGAACCTTGTAATGATTATGTAGAACTTGATTTTCAAATATATATACACTTTTCTGTTCTCTGGTCAGTGTTTTATCATTTTCTTCTTTGGAACTATTCACAGACTAAACATAACTGATGCTAATGCAGTAGCTGATGTTAACTACAGCCAGGTCCAGCATTTCTTGTCCCTATGAAGAAATGTGACTGAAGTTCTAAAATTATGTAGCTGCCAGATGCAGAGGCTCTGTATCAAGATAATCAAATAAAGCTAAATATTTTTCACACAATAAATATCCTAAGCAATTTGGTCTTATACCAATGAATATTTTATACAGTGTCAGTATAACAAAAAGAATTTATATAATTGGTGATTTTTATTACCTGGAATAGTTTCATGTGCTGTCAAAACCACACTTATAATAGGATTTTTAGCTCCTGAAACCTGTTCAGTCTCCTTAGTTGATGCTGTTTTCTCTGTTTTCTGAACTCTGGGCCTCTTTGGAGTTTTTTCTCGCTCATCTTCCTTCCTGTCAAGGTCAACGTCAGAATCATTACCTAAAGAGCAAACACCAAAAAGAAGGTAACTATGTACAAAAGCAATGCAGGTAACACAGTCACTGACACTGCACAAACAAATGGGGGAAAATTAAAGCTACTGTAGAAAGAAAGCTGTGTTATCTAATCAAGATCTGCTGCATGATCCCTAAAGGGGAACTTTTTTCCCTCTCTTTAATAATGGCGTGATACTTATACACACAAAGAAAATAAGAGAAAAAAAAAATCAGAATTTTCAAAATGAACTCTCAGAAACATTCTCAGAAACACTCTCAGAAATTCATTCACATTATTGTGGATTTCTGTGAAAATTCTATAAACTTCGTCAATGTTCTCATGATTTTGCAATTAATGAAGAATTTATTTTTCTCTTTTCCATATTTAATTGTTCTGACAAACTTAGGACTATTTCTTTTAGTAATGCCTTCATTATCAATCTTATTTAATAGAAAGTCTTTTGACAATCTCTTTGGATTAGACCTTTCTCCTCTCCTGTCATTGTAAATCATCAGCCAAAAACATAATTGTCATTTTAGTGCTGATTCAAGAAGAATTAGGGTTCAAAAGAGGTCTTTGGTTAAACCTAACTCTTGAAATGTAACTCTCCTCATTTTGAAGGCTGCACTTCCAAATCATTCCCTGTTGCTGTTCAGAATGTCTTTAGCCTCTTAAACTGGGTAAGTTTTGAATCTGTTAACTAGAAAGCCACACAACAGCTGTATACAAAACACTTTTCTGAAATAAAAATGAATAGCCAGTAATCAGCTGAGTTATTCCTTGAAGCTATTTCTTTTTTAAAGCAAATGAGGAATTCCTTACTGAAATGCTAAAAAACAGAAAGTAAACTTAAAAACAACTGCAAAGGTCCTTATATATAAGTAATTAGCAGTATAGATAAAAACAGAGAACTCTGTAAGTTTATACCAATAAAATTTCTTATATTAGACAAAGCTGTAGAAAATGCAGACAAGAGAAAACAAAATGGGCAAATTAAGGCATTATGCAAATGTTTCAGAGGTAATAAACGAGGGAAGAAGGAACTAATGGAAGAAGATTATAAATAAACCCAGTGAATTTTTCCTTTTTTTTCCTCTCTCAATCTACATCAGTTGCTTCTATCTCCAGAGTAAGTAATTTCATGTAAATTCAAAGTGTGCTGTAGCTGCTCTACTGAGATAGGGAAACAAAATATAAATAAAAAATTAGTAAGAGCAAAGCTGTAGTATGTCCAGACTTGTTTCTGACATGCAAACAGCAGAAGCAGTGAAAAGATACACAACATGGAAATAGCTGTTTTAATTCCAGTAATATTTTGTAAATACTCAGCTGAGATTGAAACAAAGTCTGTCTCTGTGTTCTGACTACAATGAACAAAGGTTTGGAATGTGCTGGCTGTTCCTTACAAACTGAAGGACAGAAGCAGAAGCTAAAGCAGCACGGGTAGGGCTGATCATGTAACTCCCACCTGCATAAACCACAATTTCTTTACTGGACACAGAACCAGAAGGAAACAGGGATTGCAGGAACAAGTTTAGCTTTCTCAGGCATACTGAGACAGAAATCTGTACACTGACAACTGGCAATGATTTAATACTCATCTGTAAGCCTGAAATTCATATTTAGAATCTCCAGGATGAGGAACAGCCACAAAGCAAACTGAATTCAAACACAGCCAGCCATGATTCTGCCCAGCTTCCAGCTCCTCTGCCTGGAGAGGCCCCAGCTTTTCAGCACCTGCTAGTGGTTTCTTCAATTTCATTACAAAAATTCCTTGATCTATGCCTCTTCTCAACTACCTTTTTCTCTGTGGACCTGTACAATTTTGGAAAATACTGCTGCTTTATAGGTATAAAGAGTTTCATAATGTCCCCATTTAAGTCCTTAATATAGTTGTAAATTATTCATTTATACTGAAAGCACATAATTCTAAAACTGGTATTTTTCTGCAATAATTGAAAGGGATATTTGAAGATAAAGAAAAATCCCCTTCTAACAAAACCTGCTTGTGCAGTGGTTTCTTTTGGTCTGCTGAGCAGGGGTGGAAGGAAGCAGTTGGACTCTATCCTGCAGGTCTTTTCCAGCCTTAGGGATTCTATGAAACAAACATATATTTCCACATTTTCTTCATTAAACAGCCCCTGTTAGTTTATTACCAAGAATAAAATGAATCATCACAAACTTCTCAGCAGGACCATGCTACCAACACAAGAAAGTCTTCTCAAAGAACCAGAATGCACAGAATCACAGGATAAGCTGAGCTGGAAAGGACCCACAAGGATCCTGGAGTCCAACTCCTGGCCCTGCACAGGACTGTCCCCAAGAGTCACACCCTGTCCCTGACAAAGCCATCTGGTTATTGAATGATTCCCTGAGGGTACTTCACATACTGGGGTAATTACTCTGCTTTTGTTCAGTGGATAGTCATTAGAAAAAAGCCCCAAAAGATTTTATATACCTATGAACAAAACATGTCTTAGCTAAAAGAAATACAGAACTACAGATTGGAAAGAAAGCTTTGATGAGGAGAACAGAATTTTCTCCAGAATTTTTGCTTGGGATCATGTAATTCCTAGTAGTTATATGAATAGAATCCAAAACTTACTTCTTCTAAACCCTCCTTTCTAACCATTAGAAAGATTCTAACCATTAATCAGTTTAATGAGGAAATAAAGTGGCTGAAGACAAAGAACAAAACCATTTATTACCTTTTCTTGTTAACATGCAACTCTATTAACTTTTGCGTATTGGAATTCTACTAAAAAAAAGGATGAACCACAGATTTGAGTTTGTTTGTGATCCATATTAGTGAATAACTATGACCACAGTAACAAGCCAACAGAAGTTTCATGTTGTTTTTCTTTCCTAATGTGTTTCTCTCAGGCAGATCAGTTTGCCAATTTTTTCAGTCCCTCCAAGGGTCAAAGCTGTGAAGAGATGTTTTACAATAAATATTGCTCACTGTCTCCCTGCTTTCAAAACAGAACACCACAAATACTATTTTAAAAGACTTAAAAACAACATATAGAATTGCAAAATAAAATATTTCTTCATTAAAATAGTGCTGTTTCATATGAATAGAAAATTTGTGCATGTAGGCTAAGCACTAAAAATTATGGCCATGCAAAAAACTGTTCATACAAAACCTAAAGCTGGTAAGTACTTCAAACAAAGAACTTAATTTCAACTTCCAATATGACCCAACTTTCTCAATATGAGCTGAGAACACCCAGTCCTTAACAGAAGGACTACACTCAGTATGAGCAAAGGTGTGAGGAAGCTACTGAGTGCTGTGCAATCTCAGTTAACACAAAAAAAGCCCACACACAGATCGGTGAGAAACAGGAGTGAGAAAACTCCACTGATTTGCTGATCATACATCTGCTGCTTGTGCTGAGTATCTGCATGAACATTCTCACCCTCACGTGATACCTGATCAAAAAGAATCATCTCTCTACAATGATCTAGTTCTGATAGTTAAACAGTAAAATTTATTTCCTAATCCAATGCCTGTTCATGGCAGTAGCCCCATTCTACCCCTGACAGGAACAAACATCTTCCAGAAACAATTGTTGACAAGGAGCTGGGGTGCACACATTGCCAACACTTTTTGCTACAAACAGATCTATTTCACAGTCTGTTTGTAACCTGAGACTTAAAAATCCTTCAAACCAACAACACTCCCTATCAAACCACCAAAAACCTTAGCTTTCAATGGTAGCTGCTTTGCCCATGAACTCTCTCCACTGAAGAACTGAACTCTGAAGTGGAAGATGTGCTTTAGGAAAGGATTAAAAGGGAGACAAAAGTATATTTTAATGAAAAAGAGCTTCAACTTTGACCACAGCCTTTTTATGGTATAGGGCCATCTCATCAGTATTTAGTTGCCTTCCTGGAAAAAACTTCCTTCAGAGTTAGCATCATGGATTAGTGTCAAAATAAGTGTTTTTTCCATTAGAACTAGGGCAGTTCTGCTGTATAATAACTACCACAGGTTATAAAGCAACACCCTTGGGTGATTTTAAGATTATTTATGAGAAAATGGAGTATATGGCACTCGACTAGCTAAGCTGAGTTTCTCCAGGCAGTAAAGGCCTTGGCTTGCTCCTGAACAGGTTTGTTTATTCAAACTGTCTCACTCTGCACCTCCCTTGCTAAGCAGTCAGCTCAGCACTTTGTCAGCTGGCACCTGGATCCAACAGACAGACAGACAAAATGACATCCCCTCCCCAGGGTCAGGTGTTTCAAACACCAGCTTGTGTTTGAGCAACGCTGAGCTGGGCCTCCCAACACCACTAAGAAATGGTCACGTCTGTTGATCAGCAAAGCTGCTGCCTGAATTAAGCTCTGAATTAATTAATCAGTGCTTCCAGAGTCCCATCGAACTGGATCGTTCCTGTGTCCCAGGATTCTGCTGGAGTCATTAACTGAAGGGACTGCTCTCAACATTTGTTACTGGATGCACAGTTTCACAGGCATAGCTACACAGCCTTAATTGGCATGTTTTTAAACTACTCTTCATTCAAAGCACTGTTTTTTAACCTCTAAAAAGTGGTATTTCATAGCAGCAGGAGAATGGCTTGGAAAAAATGAAGTGAACTGGCCATTTAAAATTAACACAGGCAATTGTTTCTGCTGCAGAGAATGACATCCTACTTGCAGGAAGAATTAACTTAAATTAGAATCCAGCTGATGGCAAAACCATTTTAAACTAAGGCCAAAAGTGACATCTTTAGGAATTATGTAGGCTCCCACTCCAGCAGGATTGAATGGTTCACTCCAGAGAAGGGACTGTAATTTGTCTTCCACCCAAATGCCATTCCCCAGCCATTAAATGACCTCTCTTGTATTTTGCCAGCCAGATCCAACTCATTAACCAGAACTGTTAACTTGGTTTAACCAAAAAGAAACAGAAATAGGCATACACACAGCTTGGCTTACAAAACAGCAACTTGCTCAGGCAAACAAGCATTCTATGAAAAAATACATTTACTAAGCATGTACACGGGGAAATTGGAAGTACAATAGACATTTTTTTAATCCCATGCTGTATTTGCTTTGTGTGGCCAGGTTTTGGTAGCAGGCAAGCAACAGTTTGGCTTCTCTGATGCAGATTTGGGTTTATTCCTCATTATGCTGCTCTGATTTGATTGGTAATAAGCTGATTTCTCCAGGTCGTGTCTGTTTTGCCTGTGATGGTAACAGGTGAGTGATCTCTCCCCACAAGCTTTTTGTTCTATTTTCTCTTTCCAGTCCAGCTGAGGAGCTGCTTTCTGGGCACCCCGGAGTCCAGGCAGGGTCAACCTGCCAGATTTGAAAAAAAAGTCACCTTTTTTTAAATTCTGGTTTAGTGAACAGGCCCACAAGGTGAAGGCAATCATTATGCATCAAAGGACTGAATTAGATGCACAGAGGGTGTCAGAAACCAGTAAGGCCTGGTGACTCTGCAAAGAGTAGGAGAACTATCAGTGAGTCAGTGATCTCAGAGATCAGTGCAGGTCACTAATTACAGAAGCAAAGAACAGCAGAGAGCCATGCATCTAGCAGTTATTCCCCCCACCAATACATGTGAGTTTCAATAGGCTTTCTAGAGATTTATTTATTTTAAACATCCATTATGTTAGGGATTTCATCACTTTTCTTGTCCACATATAAAAGACAGCAAAACATTTTATTTCTTGGAAACCTCTATGAGTATTTGAGCTCCAGCTCAAACTTATATTATGGTTTTCCTCTATAGAGAATATCACTATAATAACTATATATAACTATAATAGAATATATAATAACTATTTCTTTTTCAATATTTACATGCTTAGCATATTTTAGCAATAGCCAAAACATTATTTTGGTCAGAAATATAAAACACTGCATCATATAAGCTGCTATGAAGAAAGTTAACT
>VZRO01001613.1:32839-66590 GCA_013397915.1 Daphoenositta chrysoptera | reverse complement strand
GCGCGAGACGCGCGGGAAGTCTCGCGATGCCTCGGGGGCGTGAGGGCGGGGAGGGCCCGGCCCCGGCCCGGCCCGAGCGGGGGGAAATCGCGACGGACGGGAACGGCAGCACCGGGAATTCGGGCTCCCGGGGACGCCTCGCCTGTGAGTAAAGCTCGGAATCCCTTCAGGCGCGGGAAGGAAAGGGGGTTTGCTGCCTGCTTCCCCCGCTTCGTGCGGCGTAGCGCAGCTCCAGCCCGACCTGCAGATGAAGCGTTACCTGAGCGTCATCCAGTGCCATTAGGGGCTTGCAAGACCACCTCATTCCAATCCCCACCTTCCACTAGACCAGGTTGCTCAGGGTCCCATCCAGCGTGGCGATGAACGCTTCCAGGGATGGCGCACCCACGCCTGTTCCTGTGCCTCCACACCATCCTTGGGTTCCTGGATCCCTCCACCCTTCCCAGCTCAACCAGGAACCCTGGGACCACGTTTTCTCTGCAGTACCACACAGCCGGGGGGATTTAGGGGTTTTTATGTAAGGTGTTTGCAGATCATTCGGTCTTGGCTGCCCTGTGGTGTGTGCGAGGAGGTGAGTGCTCATTTAGCTGGGAATGGATCAGAACAGCCTTCTCCAACAGCACTGCATCACTTCTCTGGTGTCTGGCTGAAGCTCCGTGTCTGGGCTGGCTTTTCCCATTTGAATTTCTTGTTTGACGATTGCCAGGTGCTCTAAAGCAAAAGTAAAGCCTTTAGCTGCCTTTGGGAGTTGGGTGAACAGGGTCAAAGAGCAGCCTGTGCGGGGGGTGCTGCTGCTTGCTGGTTCTCCTGTAATTGCCACTCTCCAGCCATGTGCTCACCACACTACAGCATTTCTGCCTCTGGAAGCGTTACACTAACGTGTGCCAGTGATGTTTTTCAGGTGGATCCTCACATGTTTTGTGGTCCCGATGGTGCAGAGCCACAGGAATGGAGACCTGGTCAAGACAAAGTCTTGAATAATGCAAATGA
The DNA here is from genome assembly GCA_013397915.1 of Daphoenositta chrysoptera. Lineage (NCBI taxonomy): Eukaryota > Metazoa > Chordata > Aves > Passeriformes > Daphoenositta > Daphoenositta chrysoptera. Next base: position 65,600 of record VZRO01001613.1, on the reverse strand, counting down.
AGACTCGGAGTAGTCTGTTCAAGCTCCTCTTAAAAGCAGACTTTTGTAATGTAGCTCTGCTTTCTGAGGTAAATCCAGGAAGAACCAAAAAAACCACCTGGGTTTGATGATGTTACATTTCTTCATAAAACAGTCACCAGCCAGTTTGGTATTGGTATAAGTATTGGTATAATATATTGGTATAAGTATTGGTATAAGAGACAGGCATTTGTGTTTAAAAGACTTAAAAGTTTGGAGTTCAGATAAATCCCAAGTTATTTTTGGTTCTGGGAATGGTAAATGGTCTGTTAATAGTGGAAAAAGAGCTATGATCTGTGTTTGTCTGTGTTGTCCATGGCTTCTCTGTCATGGATTTTCTCAGCAGTTTCCTCAGGTGCCAAAATCAGTGCTGAGAGCCTGTGTGGGAATGTGCCATAAATAGAGGATTTCAACACAGATTGTTTCTGAGGATCCTGATTCCAGGTGTAAAGTTTTCACTCTGCAGTATCCCGAGTACAAATTAGCAGAAAGGAGAGCAGACAAAACCATTTCTCAGTGGAAGGAAGCATTTCTCTTGCTAAACTGCAGAGCAAATCAGGAGACAGTAGAAGCAGAGAGTCCTGGTCCAGCTGAAACTTGTGTGCACCTGAAGTCACAACAACTGAGTTACTCCTCAAGTACTGCCAGTGCCACTCCTAAACCCCTATACCCTGCCTGAATTGCTGGGATTGAATTCCAGATGCCTTTATTTATTTATTTATTTGTTCATTCATTTGCTGTCACTTCCAAGTCAGGTAGCAAATTTGAAGGATCAGTAGATCAGTCCCTGTTGGATACAATTGAAATCTCATGATCTTCTATAATCCAGACATACTTTGTAGTCACCTGCAGGAAGATTCATCCCTGGTACAACAGTGGTGCTTGAAGCTGGGTATATCAGTTCAAACTGGGTTTTTATTCCTGCTTTTTGAAGTTCTGGGCAGCTGCAAGCCTTGACCTGTCAAGTGAGGGCAGTGGTCATCTCGTTAGCCAAGAAGCTCAGGAGCCACGTGTGATCTCTACTGACACTGCTGTTCAACAAAGGATTTTGAGGTGTGGAGTCCACATTATGCTCCCAATAGCTCAGGAGACCTCTGATTAGGTGGCAAATCCTTTTGCAGTAGAGCAGGCAAAATGTGATGAGACAATCTTGGATTCCTGTGTCAAGGTGCACACAGTGAAAGAGTGCAAAGAGAAAAGCAGGCTGACCAGCAGAACCCACAGGATGCCATTTTGTGTCCTACAAACATAAATTTAACACTTGCATTGTTGCCATCTAGCCAAATTTTAGTCAGCCTGCCTGAAATACGTGGCTATTTGGCATGGGAGGGAAAGCAGCATAAACTAGTAAAGGCTGGCAATAGGTTAGTCAGGGAGAAAGCACTTTCATTAACACTTTTCTTTTTCTGCATTTATTTTCCTTACGGTTGTTTTCTTCATTTACTCCAAAGTAAAAGAAAAAAAGCTTAAATTACTAAACTGTTTTCTTAATATTTGGAACAAAAAATCCTGTGGTGCTTCATTTTTGTACTTCAGCAGTGGCTTCTCTATTGTCCAGAGGTTCATAGTAAAATGACCTGCAATTTTCATGTTCCCTGTGCTACCCACGATAAAGTTCTGATGAGTGTTGTGTGATGTTCTACATTTTGACAGCATATGGTGGTCAAGAAAGTGGGGAAGCTGATCTAAACCCCAAGGTTTTGGGATGTTTTGGGGGTTTTTTTCCCCCCCAAAAAAAAAAAAGAAAAAAGGAAATGCTTTTGCTGGCAATAAGGAAAATCAATATGTGGGTAGGAGAATTATTATTGAAAATAGGAAAAAAGTCATCCTAATACTGTTTATCACTATGTTGATGAAACAACTGCTCTTTAATCTCAGAAATACTTTTCTAACTTTTGGTAGTAAGGGGAGTAAAAGTGAACAGGTCTAGGAAATGTGTTGTTATAAAAAAAAAAATCGTGTTTTTTATAATGAAAGTTTTAAAAACAAGGCTAAATTCTTTGGGTATTGACCTTAATTATTATTGTTCTGTCTTGCTTGAATCATGTAGTCGTTTTTGTCTATTGCCCTCTGTGTCCTCGGTTAGCATGACTTTAAAACCTGGATTGCCTTTGAAAGGCTTAATGCTGGAATTCATCTGGGATTTAAGTGGTAATTCATGGTCATAAGAAGTCTGTGCAGTCACCAGGTGAGCAGTAATATCCATCTCTGAGCAGCAACATGTCACCAATTCAGTCTAAACATGGAAAACCATGAATTTGTATCATGACCTTTACTGTATTCTGAGCTGTTTCATGAAATTCAGAAAGCAGGCGGTTTTGGGGTGTTCTGTAGATTTGCTGTGTAAGAGAGACCATTTCTCTGCATGCCAGCATGAACCTGTTTGCTGAAGCTCTACCAGTAGAAGAAACGACTGCTAAAAGAGCTGTATCCTATTTTTGCAGTATATAGATCTATGTTATACTAACTGACAGTTTCTGCTGACTTGGAGAAATAAATGATGTGAAAAATTACACTTGTCCAGAAAATGGCTCCTTTACAGTGCTCCTGTTGGTAGATTTTTTGGATCTTTCTTTCAATTATGCCTGTACTTCCCACCTCCAGCACTTTAGGTTGTGTTTTTGGTGTGTATTCCAAACATGGAAATGCTGTCATTTATGGTTGTAGTTTTGGCAGGTAAGTAGGAGAATGTCTGCCCTCCCTCTAGGGAGGAGCTGGTTGTGGCAGCTTATGACTTGCCAAAGAAATCACCTTTTTGACAGGAGATGATCCTGAGCAAGGATCTCTGCTCTTCCAAAACAGTCTAGGGAAACTGAGATTTCTTGCATTTGTTTCTATGCAGGAATTTGATGTGTCTATTGAGAAGATGATAAAATACTGTGTTTGTATTTGTCTTCAGATTGACAATTGTAACTTAATAGAACTTGCCAAATGCTGTAAAGAAGAAGTGGTTTTATTTGTATTGACTTAACATTAGTTGCTGGGCTGAATGATTTGTAGCTTACTGGTTTTGTAGCTTTGAAGTGAAAAACAAGTGAATCACATTTCTAAACCAGCTCTGAGTAAAATTATGAGGATTTTTGTGTAAACATTTGAAAAGAGCCGATCCTGATGCTCAGCAAACTAGGTGAATGGGTATCTTGTTAACTTTTGTGAATCCTGGGACAGAATCCAATATTATCCAAAATACTTTATTATCTGGTATTTTTGTTTTTCTCCTAGAGCAGAGGATGTCACATGCTCTTACTGGATTTAATTTAGTGTTTCATACGCAAATCTTTTTGAGAAAGTATCAGGGAATTACTTATTTTAAAAGCCTCAACTGTTGTGTATGTTGCTTTTTAAATATTTTTGTGGATGTCTAAAAGGACAAGATCTTCAATAACCAGTCTAAAAGACTATTTTGGTTGTAGTCTCTCTTCCGTGTCCATTTCCTACAACATCAGCCACTTTGAAAATCAGGTATTTTGCACAGGTAATGGTAGATACTAAATCTTGTGCTGGTGCACAGGTGAAAGGTTTAAAGGTGCAAAGAGCAGAAGCAGCTTTGGGACATTGGGTGTGGCAGAGTGAAAGCCTTGGCTCCAGAAGCTCCATCTTGCTCTTACTAAACACAAACAATGACAGTTCTCCATCCTTGGGTAAGCACAATTCAGAATTCCCCTACAGCAACGGGTGAGTCAGGGCATTTCAAACGAAATAAAACATCATGCTTCAATCTGAAGACTTAGTTGCTGTAGGACAACTCTCTTATATTTTTGAACGTTCCTAAAATGAGGTGACATCCTGTTAATTTGATGTATAGGATACAATGAGTACAAAACAGGGTTGTACTCAAAGCATGAAAATGTGTTCATTGTATGTAATTGGAAGATAAGCAAAACACCAAACTGAAATTTGCTCTTATTTTTGCTTTCTGTTTTTTATTTTCTTAAGTTTGTTATTATCAAGAGGCAGATTATGTTTAGAATTTCTCTAGGGGTTTGTGCTCCACTGTGTCTTCCACATGTAAGAGTTGGAGCTGAGACCACCAGGATGGTGTGAGGAAGACAAGTAGGTTCTACCATCAGCTTGACATTCATAAAACCAAAAGCTAACCCCTGCCTTTAAGTAGGTTTTTCCTTGCTTCCCCCTTCAGTTGCACTCCAGTTGGGATCCTGTGAAACAGGAAACCCCCAGGAATGGCTGGGAGAATTTCCCATCTTAGGGTTTCTCAAGTTACGGTTTGGTTTCTGTTTGGAAGTTTGCAGTTGTGTATTTGTATAAATCTACTCAGTGCAACTGAAGTCAGTTTGTGGGTTCTTCTCTAATGGTGTTTTGGTTTGGTTTCTTGTCTGTAAATGAGTCCTGTGGTGGTTTACTCCTGTGAGGAAAGTTAAAACAGTGGTTTTCTCCATGGATATATAATCCCAAACTGAAAGCTGGGCGAGAGGAAGGAAATTGCCATTGGTCTCAATGGGACAAAAGTTTCTTGGGAAATGGGGCACCAAGGGGAAGATTCACTGAGAATCTGCAATGTTTTCCAAAGCCCTGATATCCTTAACTTGGTCCTTTTTCTGCCACTAGTGGATACACAAAATTTCACTGTAAATTGTGATTTCAGATCTTTGTTGTGGTGTGCTATGGGCAGATCTTCATATAACAAAATACTTGTCCAGTGGCTTCTTAGTCAGAAGAAAGTCCCTCTGATATTCCTTCCTCTCAGTCAAGAACACCCACATCCCCTGATGAATGTGTACATGTAGTTAATCCACATCCCCATCTCAGAGGCTTACATGTAGTTAATCCAAGTTACTGGAGTCTGGTCTAGAGACCATGAAAGTGATGATGCAATTGGCACTATTTTAAAGACATAAAAGTTTTAAAGTGCATGGATGCATTTCTTCCCAAGGATAATCTGTATAAAAAAGGACCAAGGTATAGTCTTAAGAAATTTACATTGCTCCTGTTCAGGTTATAGTTGTTTCCTATACAAAAAAGAGGAGAAATGGGTGATTTTTAAATACCTTTGTTGTCCATCATGTTGTTGTTTTTTTTGGTTTTTTAGTAAGTGATTGGTTTTGTTTTTATTACATATTCCTTCAGTGCAGGCACATTTCTGATGAATAATCCACCATCCCAAGGATCTGAACCTGCAGGTTCTGGAATACCTTGTGAAGAGACTTCCTGCCCAGTCAAGATAAAGTCCCACATTTAATGGATCACTCCAGATAAGCTTTCAAAATTTAAAGGCTTATCAGAGTTCCTTTCTTCAGGAAATTGGGCAAGACACAGGTTTTCCTGCAAATTCAGTGTTTTTCTTGCTTTCTGTTATATCAACACATGCTGAACAAGACACCCTGCACTATTTATGCTTCTGTCTCTCTGAAAACATAATACAACATATATCATTAGTGAAGAACAACACAGCTACTGTTAAGCCTCTTTTACAAATCAACTGAATTTTTTCATATCTATGTAGGGTTATTAATTTTGCAGTGTATGTGCTTCTTGTCAGTGGTCTGCAAAAAACATCTGGGAAATACAAGTAGGAGGATCAGAGTTTCTCTCCCAGGTGGAGAGGTTTGGTTCCAAACCCTGCCACGGGTGGGTGTTTGGGGCTGTACAAGAAAGGGAGATCCCAGCAGCAGCTGCTTGGTGCCCAGCACTGGGACAGGAGGAACGGGCAGGAACTGATGGCCAGGAAGTTCCACCTGAACATGAGGAAGAATTTCTGTCCTGTGCAGTGACCAAGCACTGGGACAGATTGCCCAGAGAGGGTGTGGAGCCTCCCTCACTGGAGATATTCCAGAACCCTCTGGATACAATCCCGTGCCCTGTGGTCTGGGATGGCCCTGCTGGAGCAGAGAAGGGGACAAGGTGACCCCCTCCAGCCTGACCCATCCTGTGATCCTGTGAACGAAGGGGTCAGGAGAGGAGAGAGCAAAGTGTGTAAGGTGGATTTGAGCACTGGTTGGACAGAGGCCTTTTCTTTAGCCAACTTCTTCACCAGTCACTTATTCCAGCTCTTCTCTCTGTCCTTGCAGTTTTCCACTAAATGTGTAGAACATGAATGTTCTGTTAAAATGACAAAGTGTCTGGCAAAAAGCAGAAATGATCACACGGTTTGGGGTTGGTTTGGTTTTTTCCCCAGTCTCAGCCAAACAACTGACTGTGTCAGCACTGACACAGCTGGGTAACCAAAATGATGGTGCCTCAGAAGGGCTCACGTGGCATCTCTGGGAAAGGCAACCCCTGCTTCTGACAGACCCCTCCCAGCCACTGCTGCCAACCCTGTGCCATCCCCCAGCAATACTGATTTCACTCTTTGCAAAGCCCTGCTGGAAACTGAGGCAAAGTCATTGAAATAACCTCGGTTAAAAAAAAATTCAACAAACCAGCCTCCACCCCCCAAAGAAAAACCCAAACAGAAAAAAAACCCCAAACCAAACAAAAAACCTCTCAACAAGTAAAACCCCAGAACTTTCCAGAGGGGAGGTGAAAGCCACTTCCAGACAACTTTTATGGTCATTATTCCCATGCAATATTGTGTGGCACACTGAAAAATATTTGAGAATAACATCAATTTAATGTGAAATTAAATGCCAGAACGGATGATACAGTGGTTGCATTATTGAGTAGCATACTGAATTCAATTAAATCTTGTCTTGTTAATAAATCTTGCATCATTGCTGACAGCTGCTGTGAATAATCCTGAGATTGTTTTGTAAGGACATTCAGCCTGTTCCTAGCAGTGCCTGAGGAGCTGGTGGACGGCTGCCCAGCACAGTAAAATGATTGCATCTTGTGAGGTTGACTGCAGATTGCTATCACAGTAATAAAAACCAAGTTAAAAATTACAAAAATCTGGTACCTCTAAAAGCTTATGAGCCATAGAAATGACCTACTACTAACTCCGTACTACCTCTGAGTAATTGTTTATTAGGTTGCCAGTTAGATTTTAAGTTGGAAGAACTGGACAAATTGCTGTTGGTCTTTATCACAATCTCTCTTTTTCTGCTGTTCTGGTACTGATGCAGCAGCTGTTGCTGGGAATCAAAGCCCTGATGCACAGAGAAGGAGGAATAACTCATTTTTCCAGATAATACTTGCTGCGTTACCTGTGTACACATTTCTTTCCCAATGGAGCATGGACAAAAAGGAGCAAGTGCTACACAGCTGGCAAGGCTAAAAAGGAAACAATCTACAACTGATGAAACTGGAAGATTATATAGGAAAATAATTCACACTCTTCTTTCATGCTAAAGAAAACTCTTACCAATTTTTTTTTCATCTGATTACTGTTCTTACCCTTTTCTTTTATGTCACTGTTTACAGAAACGTTCAGGAAAGAATTTGTGTCTTTTATAATAATTCTTAGGTTTATAAGTATAAAGATTATCTTCCTGAACTAACCATTCCGTCTTAAGCCCAGCTTTGTAATGTTTCCATTATGCTTATTGAGAAGTTTAGGAAGTATTGGTGTCCATTCAGAAAAGTGTTTAAAATAACAATAAATAAACAATGAAGACCATGAGGATTAAAGATTAAAAATCAAACTTTTACCTACTATCTCCTTTCTTTGCAGCCTTAATACGTGCACTGTGATTCCTCCTCTGCATTAACATTCAGAAAGTTTTTCCCCATGAACATGTAATTGTTTGTATTAGAAGCTTAACTGTTGTACTCGAAATTAGAATCATGCCTGTGGGTATTTAAAATGGAGGAATAATACCAGCTAATGACTTGAGAGTAACTAGTAAAATTACATCAGGGAGAGCACTTCAGATTTTGCAGATTGGCCAAATTTATATTGATGAGAAATACATAAGATTTAGCTCAGTAAAATTTAATGAAACCCAACATATATTGAGGAAAGGGAAGTGTACAGGCTTATTTACTGCAATGTGTGGAAATTGGTTAATTTTCTATTTCAGAGATAAATGAAATTCTGCTTTATGGAAATTCCTGATTCTTTTTCTAGAACATTTTTACTCCTTTTGATGTAAACAGTTATATGGTCTTGCAGATAGGTTTCTTTAATAAATTAAATGCATTGAAAGTTGTTTCTTCACAAACAAATGTATTTCTTCACCAGAGGTCCACAGAGGCATAATCCTGTGCAGAAAGAAGTGAGTTGGTGTGAAATATGAAGGAAACCAGAAGAGTTGCAGTTCAGAGTCCCAGGTGTTTTCTAGACAATACATCACTTCTCAGGCTGTATTCAACTTTGCAACACCTTTTTCTGTTCAAAGATAGCACACTCCTCCTCTGAAGAATGCACAGCTCTGACCTTGGCCGTGGCAGTGGGCTCCAGCATTCAGGCCATTTACAGCCATCACCTGGCTTGCCATGTGAGCTGGGATTTGTGTCACAGGTTCTGTTTTAATTCCTCCAAAAAGTACAACTGCTTCTCACTTTTATCCTCGGAATTTGGTGTACCTGCATCCTCCAGTTTCAGCAGAGTTTTCCTAAGCCAAACCATCGGGTGCTATAGAGAACTTCTTGCTGTGGAAGGTACAAGTGACAGCAGTTTGGATCTTGATATTAACTGCAAAGAGCCAAGAGTTCAAGATGAAAATAGCATCTGTATTGTGAACTTCCTAGTGAAGATACAGAATCTGAAAATATTAGAATGGAATTAGTGAATTAATGAATTTAGTTAGTTATAACATTAGTTGGAGAACTTCTGGTAAAACACTGGACACTTCGAAAAATGTGTTGCACAAAAAGGGAAACGCAAATTCAAATACATCCATACTTTAATGAACCAACTAAATCTTTTAGGCAATCAGTGGATGCACGAGCACTAAAATAGAACTATATAAATCTCATTTTTAAAGTTGGGCAGTTTATTCAGAGATTGAATCAAATTAAGAGCACGTGTGTGATGTTCTACTAGCATAGAAATGCTAGAATGAACAAAAAGGTAAGCCTAATAATGTTATCCACAGAACATCTGAAAGGAAGCAGAAGAGAACAACATGTTTTAACCAAACAGCTCACAAAGCAGGCCTCTGATGTATCAAAGCCAATTAGGACAGAGTCCAACAATTACAAAAGATATTTAGTCATAAAGAGACACCCAGCAATGTTTTGTCTTATCTCTGAAGCAGATCATTAAAGGCTTCCTGTCATATTTCTTCATGACTTCTTTTCAGGAAAATCTATTTCCCTCTCCTCAGGAGGAGATTGGGACCTACCAGAGCACCTCAGCTGGCCCAGTCCCAGGCACCCCGTGGGCTGTGATCCAGGAGGGGACAGCAATCAACCTGCAGCAGCAGAGCTCTGATTGCTGCCTTTCCTGATTGTCCTCATCACGCTCCACAGCCTCGGCTCGGAATTCTGATCCCGTCCAGTCTGGGGCACGTGTGCAGAGAAGCCTCTGGATGTACAGGAGGAGACTGCAGCACGAAGCTGAGCCAGGAGTTTTGCCACTGGCAGGGCAGTCTCAAACTCCTGAGGAATACAGGAATTACCTGGAATGGTTACTGGAGGGAGAAGCAGGGTGGGAGAAGTTTCTCTTCCTGTCAACACCATCTTTTGCTTTCATATGATTTTGTATGTGCTAGTCTGGGGCACAAACCTTGAACAAAACAACAACTCTACATTGAAGAAAGTCTGGATGGAATAGTTCTCCAGCAGATTATTGGGGAGACTTTCATTCCTGTATATATGAGAAATGGAGGGGGGAATAGAGGGAATTAGCCAGCCTGTATCCCTGCCTGATGCCTAAAGGTTCCGTTGTTTATTTTTACATGGATAGCAATATTTTAAAAATAACTTTTCAGATGAATGTATTTACAGTTGGCTCTTGTTCTTTTTGCCCTTTCTTGGCCGTCCTCCACAGCCTTGTAATGGAAATCACTGCACAGTTCTTCTCTACTCAGCCTTTGGGTTTCTATCTCAAATGTATCACTCCTCTGGGCGGAAATGTGCATGCCCCACAAGCATGTTTTTCCAGGCTTCCTCCTTGTCACACTAAAATCGATGCAAAGCGTGTCCTGCTGTTTTTCTAAGCAGGGAGAGAAACTGTTTCATCCTCCACAGACACTTCATTGCCACTTGACCTGCCTGCAGTCCACTGTTAAGTCCTATCCATAGGTAATCTGACTTTTTAATGGAAAGTGGTTTGGTTTAGAAAAAGGCAGATAGTGTCAGTGTTTCTCATGCAGGCTTTTGCCCTCGCTTATTTCAATTTATCCTTCAATAAAGAAGCAACTGAATATAATACATAAATACCAGTTTATTTTCTGAAATTAAGTGAACTTCATCCAAACTCAAAATCCTGACACTTTCAGCATTTGCAAGGACACACTGAATAAAAATATTTTGACATCTAGACTGTCAGATAATCTGTCAGTAACAGTTACATCATTCAATGAGAGAGCTGTTAATTTCCAGACTAATTTATTGGGAAAACAATACATTTACTGCAGTGCAATACACTACTGGATGCTAGAAAAGCTACATAACATTTTTGCAAGCGAAGTAGTTGGCTTCAGAATGTGGAATATTCTCTTGTGACAAAAACACAGTAAGAGATCCTTGCCAGAAGACATCAGTGAAGAGAAGGTACCTGCAGAGAGAGGACAGTCACAGACCTTCAGGCAGCTTTAGGATCCTCATGCAGAAGGATGTAATGCACGAGGCAAAGAGGAGGAGTGCTCAGGGTCATACCCTTACAGAACGGGCTCGTGGGGCACAAAGGATGGTACCCCAAACGCTTTGCTTGGAGTGATCTTTAAAAGCTGCAGGAGCTCCCAGCTCCGTGGTGCCGTGCCCAGAACAAGGCGCTGTCTCTGGCAGAGGTCTTGGCTGGCACAAGGCAGTCACGGCTCTGGAGAGTTCCACAGGGGTTGGCTTTACATCCTCCAGCTCTGCTGCACTCACATTTCTCAGCTGCCTTTGTCTGTTCAAAAGTAGTCTTGCTGCTGAAGGAAAATGTCAGGGTATTATGTGTGACGGTGGTGGTGATCATTCCCAGAGTGCCCACAGGACTGAATTCCAGGTTTTTGTCTGGTGCTGTTGGATGGTGTCAGTCTGAGGCTACAGAGTGTGTGTGCCTCTCATCTGGCATAATTTGTCTCATATTCACTTGCATAAAATTTAAGTTATAACTGTGGCTTCTTGGAATGAAAACAAGGGATTTTTCATACATTTTATTGTGTAATTAACAAATAGTAAATTGTTATCCTGCTTGTTGCTGTTATTGGGAGGACAATATAAAAGTCAGGATTTTTCAGGAATAAGCAAGACCACGTCATGGAGGAAAATCGGCAACTTTAAAGATTATTCAGCACTTAAAGAAAGGTGTTTGCAACATGGGCAATCTCAGCTTTCAAGGACTTCTTAACTCTGCCCCTGTCTCATGGGCCCACCAAGTCTCACTGGAACTTTCCTTGATGGTTGGTGCCGCTTGTGGTTCTCTTGGAGCTTCTTCTTCCAGAGGCTTTGTTCCTGTGCTTTCCCTGATGCAGGAGATGTTCTCCCTTTTCAGAGAGACTAAGCCATGAGATTCAGGGAATGAAATTAATTCTTAGCTTCATGTGTTCTGATTCACTTTTAGAAATTACAAAATAAAATGTCTAAGACACCATTTTAGATTGGTGTCACACCTTACCTCATCTATATCAACCTTTTATTCCATTGTCACTTTTAGTCAAAAGGCAACAAATTATTATGGGACTTCCTTCTTTTATAATTTTCATTTATCTTCAGTGAAAGTAAAAAATTATAAACTCTTTTCATATTCATCCTTATTGATCTTTCTTATTTGTTCTTCTGCATTCTTTTCTCTGAAGCAAAACAGAAGAGGGGGAAATAGAAGGCTGAGGATAAAAGAAGGAAAGGAAAGACTAAAAGAAAATCAAAACCAAGGAGAAAAAAAAAGTTTTGATCTTTTTTCATAGAAACTTTTAACTTGATAAAATATCCTATTTAAAGGGTTTACAGTTATCCTATACAGAATAACAATAGTTTTGTCTTTTAAAAAAAAATGCTGTACCATTTCTAATGTAAATTAGCACAGCTCCACCCAGGTCAGTCAAGGACAAGCTACACAAACTTCACCCACTGTATTAGCCCATACTTAATATGTTTTAAAATACTTCATCCAAGATGTGCATATGGTGTCTGAGTTAGGGATTGAATGGCTGTAGCCTTCAGCCTTCCCCTCTGTCTCCTCACTGTCATATTTTACTAAGATTTGCTGCCTCAGACTTGGATTATCACCCCTCTTTTGTCAATAAAGCATCCAGCCTATAAGAACCTTTTGTATAAATTATAATCATAAGAAATTTGAGCCCAATTCAACTAAAAAAAATACAGTATTTTTGCAAAATCATAGCCATTTTCAAAAAGAAGCAGTTTAAGCTTTTCAAAGTGCATTCTGGATGTTGTTGTGATTTATGTGCTGTCAATTATTTTTGTATGTATTGAAAAAACCTGTCAAGTTTCCATCTCGTATTTCATAAATCAGGTTTTTCTGTATACAAAGCACGTGTCAGAAATCAGAATCTAAACAAGATGCCAGTTGGCTTCTCCATGTGGCAGCTTGTAAACAGAAATATTTGGGGACTGCGCATTTGTGACATGCCATGTAATGTCATGTATAAACAGCAGTTATTGGGAAATGTTCTGTTCCTCTACATTGCTAATAAGATGATAAATCATGCTTGTATCACAGTTCAGGAAGTGGAACTTTCCAAATTCAGGTGGTGGTGGTGTTTTTTCCAAGTAGGCATACTGAGAGGTTAAATGTTTTATTAGTGACCTACCTGTGCATCACAGTGATATGTCAAAACTGACGTGGTGTTTTGTACATTTGTCTTTAAGTTTTTTGTAATTTTTTTTCCCCAATATTAACTGTGTTTTGGTCAGAGACACATTCTGGTCGTACTGAAATCAGTGAAGCACTTTCTACTAACGCCACAGGGATCAGGAATCTGCTGTCAGAGGACAGAGGGAGGGCACAGTTGTGCTCAGGGGGATCTGAAGCCTGGCCCTGGCCGAAGGGGAAGCCCTGGTGTTGCTTGCACCCAAGGCCGTGTGTCTGGTTGCATCTTCCGTGCAGGTTCAGTGAGCCAGCCCTGGGGCCTCCAGCACCAGAAAAACGTGGACCCTTTGGAATGAGGGTCACGAAGGTCAGAGGGCTGAAACACCTCTGCTGTGGAAGGGGCTGAGAGGGTTCAGCCTGGAGAAGAGAAGGCTCCAGGGAGACCTTGGAGCCCTTCCAGCGCCTAAAGGGAGCCTACAAGAGAGCTGGAGAGGGGCTTTTACAAGGGCCTGGAGTGCCAGCACAGGGGGAAATGGCTTCAAACTGAAAAAGAGGAGATTTAGGAAGGAATTCTTTCCTGTGAAGGTGGTGAGGCCCTGGCACAGGTTGCCCAGAGAAGCTGTGGCTGCCCCATCCCTGGAAGTGTTAAAGGCCAGGTTGGATGGGGCTTGGAGCAACCTGGAGTAGTGGAAAGTGTCCCTGACTATGGCAGGGGGGTGGAACTGGAGGGTCTTTAAAGCCCCTTCCAACCCAAAATACTCTATGGTTCTGTGATCACGGGGCTGTGCAGAAAGCAAGAGCAGTTTGCTGATCCACCTGAAGAGTATCACAGGAAAGAAACAATTATTGGGATATTCCTAGGGCAAACAGTGTCAGCTGCTGTTCACACAGTGCAGGTTCCAAGGTGTGATCAGCATCCAGGGGACTTAAACTCAACACGATGACAACACAAAAGGCACTACTGCTAAGGCATTTTATTCCATGAAAACCAAAACAAACAGAGCAAGTCTTGTGGAGAAAATGTAAAGGCACATTATTACATCTTCCCAACAGAAATGCAGCTGGAAGAGGCTAAAGCACATCATGTTTAAAGCACAAAAGGTTGAGCAGGATGAACTCAAAGCAGTTGTTCCCTGGCTGGCTGCAGTTTAACTGAGCAGTGCAGCACAGAAGGTTTTGGGCAGGGCTGGGGATCATCAACAGGCCCCACACACCAGTGCAGGACCTGGAAGTACCCAAAACCCCCAAGAATTTTTATCGTTACTTAGTCAGCGATGCAACGATTCTTTTAACATTTTATCCACTTTTGATTGTTGTCAGGCCTGCAAATAAACATTTACAGGATCCTCTATGAAATGATTTGTTGTTCTTTTGCTACTGTGTCTAGTAAAATAGTCTTGTGTTTCTGTTCACGTCTTGTTATTTTTTGTGCCACATCCACATTTGTGAAATCAAATACCAAACAATAAAAAAACAATTAATGAACTGTGCAAAGGTAAGTAGCTTCCTACTATTGTGGCCATGGGGTGAAAATGATGGTTTTATCCCCATAAATCAAAGTCATCACGCAAATATATGAACCTTATATCCTTAATTTGTTTTCATAGGTTTCAAAATCTCACCGTTACTTTCAGCCAAACGTAAATTAATAATGGTTCTAAATGCCTGTAGATTATTTAATTAAAACAGAGTAAATTCATTCTTTATTCTCAGCTAAGTAATACAAAACAGACTTTGTAGGGTGAAGACCAGAATTGGGGTTCTGACTCTGAAATCTCTTTATCTTAAGAATGTTAATAAATCCCTTATTGTTTCCTTCCTATTACATTAACACACTCTGTTGTATTTTCTCTTTATAGTAGGTGTCTGTAATTCCAAGTTATAATTCCATCCAAGGTTTGTGGAGGAGTTTTGGCAGTTGAAATGTGCTTTTGCTGCTTTATTAAGTTTGACCGTCTGCCTGCAGACTTTCTGTGGTTTTCTGTAGTTCAGACTTATTTGTTTAATTGATAAATAGTTTTGCACAGAATTTGTATTCCCAGCCATGCACCCTTTGCCCAGCTACTTCTGTAATTATTTCAAAAGGAGGAAACTGATAAGTCATTTAGGAAATAAGGAAGGAAGCTGATTATTATCATGAATTACCAGAATTAACATGAATTCTGACATGCAAACGCCAGAGGAATGCAAGAACGCAAAAGCAGACTGAAAAGAAGAAATTGCAGCACTCTTGGCCAGGTGTGACTGGGTCCTGCTAAGGTGACATGATCGAGGACAGAGCTGCTCCAGGAGAGGGACAAGCCTGGATGACAGAAATGCTGGATGAAACCTGGAAGCAGCATCAGGAAAGTGGATAAAAAAACCAAAACAAAACAAACAATGCAGTTCTGAGCAGCAGAGACGACACACGAGGCCAGCCTGTATTGCCTTGTTTTCACTTTTGTGATCACATTTGAAATACCAATTTCAGCTTCATCTCGTTAGCAGAAAAAAAACTAGGGGATTTACAAAAGATCAGAAAACTGGCAGGGAGGTTCAAAGTCATGATTTAATCAGAAAGATGTTTAAAAAACCACCCAAACATGAAATTGTTACTGATTATCCTAATTAGCAATCTCTGGAGGGGTGGGATGGAGTTAGTAAGCTCCCCAAGGTTTGGATCCCAAGGTCTGACATTATGTGTTTACAGTTTCAGAGACTAAAATTATTAGCAAAAGAAGGGAATATTGATCATGTTTATTGTGCTTCCTGGTTATCCCATTCCCAAAATTTGCCACATGCTTCTGTGTACTTCTAAAACAGGTTTAAATATTCCAGACTGATGTACAATTGAAATATATAAGCTAAGGAAGCCCTACTGCATCAGGAAAGGATCTAGAGGGCAACTCATTAAGTAAAACTAAAGGAAATAGATGAAATTTAAAAGTAGAAGATTCAGGCTAATTATTAGCAAGCATTTAGTTACTGATGTCTACATGGCACCATAAATCATTCCTTTGAACATTTAAACTACATAGGAAGAGACATGGAAAAAACAGTGATTAATTTTGTATTGGTTGGGTATATTAGGATGACTAATAAAATAGGGTTTTAATATCTAAAATCTGTACTTCATCCTTATGAAACTGCATATACAGGCATGTAAGGGATAGAGAAATTTGACCCTGTAATTGGTAAAATCCAATGACTTCAATTTGTCAAGACAACCCCAAAGCACTCTCTGCTGCATGCGAATGAAGACTATAAATAAGTAATGTATTTATTTTTAAATAAATGGGAATGAGTAAATTCTCCCATATACCTACATGCTCATAAATCATTGTGATTTACTGCGTCAGTCTTATTTTTCAGTTCTCCCATCTATTTCGGTTCACTTTAAAGGCCGTATATATTGGGAGATTGACTACAAGATTTTCAATCTCTGGAAATCCAAATCTGCCAGAAAAAAAAATGTCTGGAGGCCGAGCTTACCCCTTTACCTACGGGAGGAAGTGGCAGCACTTCTAATTAGCCATTGTTCCCAATCAGAGGTGCATTCTGTTTGTTACCCCAGGGCCGGTGGGACACAGCTCTGCCTTTGTAAAGAGCTGCGTGTTGAGATTTACTGGAAGGAAAGTGAAGAACTCAGTAGTGACACTTGGTGCTTTTGATGCTGCAGTTGAGGTGGTTTTGATGTAGCTCAGTTGGAGGGGGTGTAAGAAGGGCCCAAGCAGGACATCAGTCAGTGCTCCTGCTGACCAGAGAGCTGGGACCGACCAGGGACACTGGAGCAGAACTTCTGCCAGCTGTGCCCAGGTGGCCAAGGAGGCCAATGGCACCTGGCCTGTGCCACCAACACTGTGGCCAGCAGGGCCAGGGCAGTGACTGTCCCCTGCACTGGGCACTGCTGGCCACACCTCAAATCCTGTCTCCAGTTCTGGACCCCTCAGCTCAGGAAGGACATTGAGGGCCTGGAGCACGTCCAGAGAAGAGAACAGAGCTGGAAAAGGAGGAGCACAAGAAAAGGAGGCTCGGGGGGACCTCATTCCTCTCTACAACTCCCTGACAGGAGGGTGTAGCCATGTGGGGTTTGGTCTCTTCTTCCAGGCAAACAGCAACAGGACAAGAGGACACAGTGTAAAGCTGCCCTAGGGGAGGTTTAGGTCGGACATTAGGAAGGGTTTTTCACAGAAAGGGTGATAAGACATCGGAAGGGGCTGCCCAGGGAGGCGGTGGAGTCACCATCCCTGGAGGTGTTTAAGGAAAGGCTGGACGTGGCACTCAGTGCCATGGTCTGGGTGACACAGTGGGGATTGGGCACAGGCTGGACTCGATGATCTCAGGGGTCTTTTCCAACCTAATTGATTCTGTGATTCTGATTCAGCTTTACACAGTGTTTTCTATAAAAAGCTCCTTTTGATGTCTCAGTTTCATTCTGCTCGTTTTTCATATCAAAGCCAAAACTTTCTTTCCCAGCAATTCTTTCTTTTCACATCAGTTTGCAGCACAGTGAATTAACTCTTCCAAACCAGGAGTCGATAACATCTTGCTTCAGGAGGTGCCTAATCACTGTGATGAATTATCCTAAAAAAATGAGAGACCTTTACAGATGACATTTTCATTTGCAGTGAATTGAAGATGGATTTAGCAAACAGCTGCTTTCCACAACAGCCAGGATTTGTCATCTTACTCTTACATCAAGCATAAAGTAGTTATTTTATATAGGGAATTATGAAAGAGCCAAATAATTCTGGATTATTGATCTATTTTTCTGCTGGGAGGTTATGAGTGAAAAATCTTTTGCTCTGTTGTTTTTAATTCAGATGTCATTACTATAGAGCTTGCTCTACGATCACTATGAAATTGATGTAATGCCCACAGTGCTGCAAAATATGTTTCTTTCCCAAATAAAAATAAATGGAAGTTTAAAAAAATCCCCAAAAAACCCCACCAAAACACCAACTCAAAACCAAAACCAACAACAACAGCAACAAAAAAAGTGTTTGGTAGCCTAGAAACCAGAATGTTTTACAGTAGAAAGATCAATCAAAAGTTGGCTTAAGACATTGAAGAATTATACTTAATACTTTAGACATAAACAGCCTAACGGCCGGGTAAATATTAATTATTAACCCTGCCTTCCAAAGGATCTATTTGCACTTATTTTCTTTGACTATCATCATTAAAAAGCTCAATTTTATGAGTAGTATAAAGATACTTTTTCTGATTTCACTATAATTGCCTGTGGCCATTTAATATTTTGTTGTGATTGAGACCTTTCCTCATTTACACTTCCAAAGTCCTATTGACTCGATGGAACAGTAACGTGTTGTGTAACTGTGCAAATTAGCTCAGGGTGTGATGCTGTAAATAGCATTTACACAAAAAAGTGGAGCATGACTTGCTTTATTTATACCCAAGTAACCGAGAGTGCTTTGTAGTAATTTCTACATTTAGAAAATGTCTATATTTAGAAGAACAACTCTGTGTCTTTTATAATCCTGAGTAAGAAACGGCAGAAATCTTCCAGCTCAGAGCAGGTGTTTGCAAGTTTTTGCCTCTGTGCTGAATACACGGTGCCAGTGTGCAGTGGCCGAGCCCCCTTGCAGCCCACACCCCCCGAGGTGCCCAGCTGAAATCCTTGGATGCTGCTGCCTCCCTGGATCACATCACACTCCTGTTCCATCCCCTTTCCTGCTCCTCTGCTGGACTTTGCTGCCTGGTTTAATTCTTTTCACCTGAAGAGCAGAAACATTACGGCTTTCTTTTCTACTACTTTCTTAAATAATTCCTTCTTTTCCTCTTTATGGTTGAGTTGTTCTAAATGTCCATTCGAACGCAGGCCAGAAGATGTTTTGGCCTGGTCAGAGGAGCTGGATGTAGGGTCAAGTCCAGTGGAGCATTCCCATTCCTTCTTTCAATATTGTTATTGCTTGAGCAATTTTAGCACAGCCAAGTGCTAGACACAGACACTGTCCAGGAATCTCAGTGCGAGTAAAGAATTTAGGGAAGCTTTATGAAATGTTATTCTGATTCTTCTGATGTCAGCATAAATGACTATGCAGAAGTGAAAATGGTGGCATTATGTGTTAAACAGTTGGTACAAGGTGGCCCTTTAGTGAGCACAGCTACTCAGAGCAGACTGTGGCTGCTCTATGAGTAAGGTAAGGCACCAGAGGACTTTTTTGTGGACTTAGCTGGAAAGAAATAAAAATCCATATATAATTATTTCTTTACTCAGTGGAAGATGCAATTTATTTTGTAAACAGAAAGCAGCTGTTTGCTGCATTAGACATTGAACTAGGAACCCTGTTTGTTAACTAAGAGTGTTTAATAAATTCACAGTGTGAGTGCTAATGAATGAGTTGATTTTAATACATATCATATTTCTTTGTAGAAACCTCCTTATGTTTTATCTACCCACAGTTTAATTTTATCCTCACTTGACATTCCCAGTAGGCAAGACCAGAAGCAAACTGGGCTATCCAGTAGTACTGATACAGATGCATTAAAAAAGGAAAGAGAACCCTGGGATAAATCTAAACCAGCTGAAAGGACAGAGAGGTGCCTGAACCCAAAGCAGGACTCCCCAGTGTGTGAGGCTGAAGCACAGGATCCCCTACCCCACCCCAAAAACATGACAGAGTGACCAAGGCAGGGACTCACTGGAAACAAGCAGAGTGAATTTCAGGCTGAAAAAGGGAGATGTGGGAGTGGAAAACGAGGAGGGAGAATAAGGATCAGTTTTTCATCAGATTGTCTGGCCCCTTGCATGTGCCAGTCCTCGTCCTTGCCAAGACGGGAAGTCTCCTGTTCCTGCCTCTTTATGCTCGATCCCAGCCTGGCTTTGTGTGGCAGTGACGTTGTTCACTGAGGGACAAATTTGAATTCTTTGATCTTACTATGCTAACTTCACATATTCTGGGTAATTAAAACCAGACCAACATGCGTGCACACGTTAAAATACAGCAATGTATTTGTAAGTATAATTGAGCTGTGATTAATTCCTCACATTTCATTACAAACCAATAAAATCCCATTAAAGGGCAATGAATGAATCCTGCCAGGAGCAGGCCCATATTCCCTCTGTCTGTGTAATCTGTAGCCACACACCGTTTTGCAAAGCATGGGCGAACACTAACAGGACAATGTGGAGATATTTCATATTTGTGTTGCACATGTGGACGTGACAGTGCAAGCTGTGAGAACATTCAGCATCACAACACCAGCAGACCTTCCAAACCGTGTGTACACCCCTGCCTCCGTGGAGGAGAATGGCTTTTCTTCTGTTCCTGAGACAAAGAGGAACTCGATTTTCTCTCCTTGCCTTCATGACAGGCAGTACAGGGACAGAGGGATATTATCTCCCTGCTAGTGGCACGAAGGCAGCATCTCAGATATGGATTAGCTCCGAATTATCCCTCTTGACAAATCGGTTGTGAAACCATCACTTGGTCTCTTGGCAGTCCCAGCCCTGCCTTCACCCAGGGAACCCTGAGCAGCTGCTGCCTTCTGGCTGCCCCTGGCCACAGGGACACATTTCCCTTTGTCACCCCGTGCATTTCAGGGCTTTAATGGGGCACGGGCTGTACCTGCACAGAGCAGGCTCAGTCAGAGGGCTCTCTCTGCCCCGTGTGCAGTGAGCTCAGTTAAACTCGGGAGCACCTGCCAGCTTTTCCACCCCAGCCCCGAGCCATCTGCAAGGAGCTCTAGCTAAGAAGTTCCTCAGAAATACCCCTCCTGTGCTAAATATACGGATTCCCTGATGGCATCTTGCACCATTTGCTCCTGCCTCCAAATTTGCAATAGCAGCATCCAGTTTTACTCTTCCAACATTTGGGGGGGCAGGGAAAGGCACAAGGAGGGAAGAAAAATGTAATTTGAGTTCATTTTATTGCCTTTCAGCATGATCGCTTTCTGGTTTCAAAGGAAATGTAACTGAAACCCAATGTGGTTTTGGAGTAAGGAAAACGTTAGATAAAAATTAGCATTTTAAATCAGGGAAATGATTTGTGAATTAAAATTCTTGCTTCTTGTGGCTTTGCAGAATCGCCTTCCCTTTGCCTTCAGGGTAGCTGGAACAATTTTCAGGCCAAACCAATATTTGAATTCCTGTTCTTCCCAAAGAAAACTGGTGGGTGGGTTTCTGTCTAGGAGCTAAACCAGAAGATTTCCCTAGGGTTTGGCTGAAGTTCAGCTTTGGGGAAGCCACCATTCCATCCATCCTGTCGGATTCCACCCATAATGGGGACGTGGATCCAGGCAGCAGACTCAGGGGTAGGGTTACACCAAAGCCCCTACAATACTGCTTTCTCACTGGTCATGGCACAAACACAGTCTACAGCAAATAGAAAACAGCATTTTCCTTTATGAAAACACTCCATTTCCATAAGGAGTGATCCACTGCTTTAGATTAACAATGCTCAGCAGTATCTCAAGTTGGCCAGTCTGGCTACTACAGCCCCAAAGGAAACACAAGGAATACCCAACAAGAAAATATCCTGCAATGAGCTCAATATTGTGGGTTTTTTTCCTCTTTAAAGTTGCTTGTCTTTGTGCTATGACACAGCCAGCTAAGGGAGAGCTTTCTGCTCTTTGGTTTGTTTAACAAATAAGAGTAACACCATTAGAGCTGGCAGCTGGGGCTAGAAATGCCAGTGTACCATACCAAGCTAATCAAGGAAGGACTTTAAGATATGCCTGGTGAAAAAAAAAAAGAAGAGAAAAACCTGCTTTTCAGTCCTCCCCTCAAGCACCTTGCTCTGCCTGTCCCTGGTTTTGTAACCTACAGCCTCCGTAAGGTAGGGAACAATGGCATTTGTTCCCATAAATTCAGGGTAAGGTTGAGAGAATCCATTATTCATTGAACTCTAAAAAAGGGAATTATTTTTAGCATAATTTCCAAAGCAAAATAATAATTTGGGATGGTTTTGAATTGTGAACCAGGGAAAACATGCTGGAAGAGTCCAGGCTTGTGAGCGTGTTGGTTGGCTGCAGCCCATGTGCAGAGGCAGTGTTGGGCTGTCCTTGCTTGTGCCACCAGCTGAGTGGCCTGAAAAATCCCAGAAACTGCAAATCTAAGGCACAGGAATGGGGCTGTGCCTCTTCCTGATGTGTTTCCTGCACTCCACCTGGATTGGAGGCAGAATGGCTTTTGGCTGGCAGAGTGGCAATGCAGAAGGCAGCTCTGGCACGAGGAAGGGCCAGGAAGTGTTGGGAGCACGTTTGCAAGGTTCAATCCCATCCCCCTGGCAGCACACAGACCTGTGGATCTGGTGCTCCAGAGACAGGGCTTTCCCATCAGGTGTCTGCAGTGCCCTGTGTGGAGGTACTGTGGGAACACCCCAACCTGGCCTGACTCGTTTTTTAAAGGCTACTGCACTTTACCCCGATGAACCTGGATCAAAACCAAAGAAAAGCCAGGAACACAATTTCCTATTCCTCAGTCAAGAACTGTGACAGAGTTTTTGTTCACATCACCTTCCAGACCCCCAGGATCTCCTGATCATGATATCCTAAAAGTCAATGAGCAGCACAAGATATTTCTGGAGGCCAGGAAACATGGAGCAGGAATTTCCAATAAAGGAATCCTTCAAAAAAATATTACCTATTACTATTTTCATAAAACTATAGAATGATCTGGGTCAAAAGGGACCTTAAAAACCACCTAGTTCTAAACCCCTGCCATTTAGTCCATCTAAGGTATCCAGCTAGCCCTGATTACTATGGATTTGAGTTTATAAATTATTTATCCTCTAAAACCATCAGTCTCTTAGCATGTAAGGCATAGAGACCCCACCTAACACAATGTAGGAGGTCTGAGACAGAATAACACCTGAACAGCTTTGACCACTTGGGCCAACTTCCTCTGGAATTTTGCTGGATTATGGAGAAAAATAAACAGTTCATTTCAGCAATAAGCTAATAATACAGATTTTACATTATATATATGTGTATATATACACACACACACGCAGACAAAAAATAGAAGTGGGTGCACATTCAACTCAGGTAATATTTATAATCTAATGGCATTTATATAATACATGCATGGTTTATGTAACATTTAAATTTTATATATGCACATATGCTTTCAAAGTGCATTAGTGCATTAGTATGACACTTAACGTGCCATGTTGTTCTTCACTGCAGAATAAGTGTTTGCTACTTTTCCCCCCGTTCATTTTTTATTGCAACCCACAAGAAATCAGCTTCATCAGTAACCGATTTTGGCTGCCATGCACCTATAAATGTGTAGCATTTATTTGCCACATTGCTGCTCTCAAAACGTGGCCACACGACTGCGCTCCTTTGTTTAAAGTTCTCCTCTAAAAGGCTCTCTGCAAGGGCTGTGTAGGAGGCTTTGCAGCAGGGAGGTTTGAAATTGTTTTTCTGAAAACTGTTTTGAAGAGTCTGTCCTTTTCAAGGTCTTGGCCAGCTGCACGGCTATTTTCCTCTTTTCATTTTCTTTACTCCTGCAGCACTGAATAATAGTCGTTATTTAATATTTTAGGTATAAAATATATAGGTGAATCTCTACCATATACTTCCCTCTTTAGCAGCCTATACTGGGCACTGAGGCACTTCCAGAGATTCTCCTTTTGCCAGGATAGTATTCAGTCCCTTACAGACCAGCCAATTTAGGGATTATTTTTACTGCAATTACACTCACGGTGCATTCCTTGTAGTTCCTGTAGTCCCCCAGGTGTCAGTGGGAATCTCATATTTATGGAGAAGATTGACACCACCCGTGTCAGAACCTTGTCTCCTGCTCATCAGTGACACCAAACAGCCTCACAAGGTGTTTCCAGGAGCACTGACCAGCTGGCATCAGCACAGGCACCAGTCTCCCAGCAGATAATTCCCTCCAGTTTTCATCACACCCATGAAAAGGACAAGCAAACCCCCAGCACTGCTTATGCTGGGGTACAATAAATTTCACATCAAGACAGGGGCAGCCTTAAAGTTTTTGCATACATTGAGATGTACATGAAAAATCAGATACTTTCCCTTGCTCCAAGGGACTATGCACCACAGAGAACTTCCAGAAATATAACTTTCTTAGTATGTTAAAAAGTTCAGACTGTGGAAAGAAGACATTTCTGAGAAACAGATTTTAGTCTTTGAAATAATTAGACTGAGCTGAACAGATTTTTGGCATTATTTGTAAGCCAGTCATTGTTCAGCCTTTGTACTTAGAAGAGCAATTATGGCTCCTTTGGAAACATCCTTAGTTGAACTCTTAAAATAATAAAAACACTCCTCCATAAGACCACATCAACATATGGTTTTCGTAACGACAGCACAAACAAATCACCCACTCATCAAACATTTAGGAAGAAGACAGGAACAAATAGAACAAACAAATTTTCTAAAGATTACTTACTGGTCCTGATCAATCAGAAGGGAAAAAAAAGCTGAACTGAATGCAGAAATTGCCTATGGGATATAGAATGCACATAAAATATGCAAAATATAAATAAGCAAAAACATAAAACAAACACTGCAAAGCAAAGTTTATAGACAATGTGCTGTGAAGTTGTATTTCACAAATATTGAGCTGCTGATGCCCAGCTTTATGATCCCCTCACTAGTTTACTTTTTAACTTCAGTGATATGTCATGAGTAAGCAAGAAAAAGTACATCTACACTGGTGATCGTTATCAGAACATCCTTCCTGGTTTCACCACCTTCCTGGTAACTCCGGGGTGAGGCCCCTGTGGATCACAGAACCAATGAGATTGGAAAAGACCTCTGGGATCATCGAGTCCAACCTTTAACCGATCCCCACCTTGTCACCCAGCCCAGGGCACTGAGTGCCACATCCAGTTGTTTCTTGAACACCTCCAGGGATGGGGACTACACCACCTCCCTGGGCATTTTTTTCCAACCCTTTCAGGGAAGAAATTCCTTCTGAACCCCGGATGTGCATCCCTGCTGCGGTTCCCTCTGGAGGATGCTGCTGAGTGGTGACTACATGGGTGTGAACGATTTTGAGATTCGCAGATCATTGTTCCCTTTCTTGGCGCAGCTCCGTGGTCACACTGAGGAGTCAGCACCACCTCAGAGAGGCAGAGTCCCAAGGCACTCCTGTCCAGGCCTCTGCAGCTTAACGCTGACACAGAAAAGCCCAGCAAGGAAAGCACCCATGCTTTCCAGGAGCCTCGTCTTGGGACAGTCCTGAAGGCATCCATGTCTTTAGAAATGGTGAACTTGAGGTAAATGGACATGGAAACGTTTAAAACTATGCCAGTCCTGATCTCACCTCACATAACATAGAAATGTACATGCACACACACACAGAAGATCAATACCTCTTCATACCTTTGCTTTTCACACCACTTTCGAGCACCTTTTAGGTGCTGGTCAGGTTTTTATTGAGCTTGGAAGGACTTCCCTTCTCCTCTGGATTGGGATGTCTGTCTCTCTGCTTCCTGCATCCTTTTATGCAAATGCTGGAACCTGTGTCCAACAACTACTTCTCCATAACCTCCTCCTCTGCCCGGTGACCGACCACAGCTCAGTCCTCCTGCATGACCTGTGCCCGTGCAGGTCATGTGTGGCTTCCTGTGGCTGAGCACTGGAAAACACCTTGGCTGTCAGCAGCTGCCAGTGCAGCCTCCACACAGCTCCCTGGAAACCTTCAGCCAAACCTCGGTGTACAACAAAAAGCGTGCAAACAAGCTCCATGTTCAAAACAGGGCTTGCCATAGAATCACAGAATGGTTTAGGTTGGGAGAGACCTTAAGGATCACCCAGTTCCAACTCTCTGCCATGAGCAAGGACACCTTCCACTATCCCAGGCTGCTCAGAGCTCCATCCAGCCTGGCCTTGAACACTTCAGGGACAGGGCATCCACAACTTCTCTGGGTAACCTGTGCCAGTGCCTCATCAACCTCACAGTAAAGAATTTCTTCTGCATATCTAACCTAAATTTCTTCTCTTTCAATTTGAACCCATTACTCCTTGTCCTATCACTCCAGTTCCTGATGTTCCATCCGAAAAATACCCAGAAAGAGCCCTCAGTATGAAACTGAATTTAAAAAATGAACATGGAGAGATTCCTCCGAGAAGTCATCCTGGCTGCACTTAGTTCTGTTGGTTTTGCTTGCTCTCTTCTGAGTGAGTATGAGGTTTGTGACTACAAGAGCAGACTAGAGAACTCTATATGCAAGTTTGAATTCCAGTTGGACAGTGGACCAAGCAAATATCCCACACTTCTCCTCCTCCTCTGAGGAATTCTGGATGAGACTCAATGAGAACAGGATTCAAACACCAGTGGATGGACTGGAGCCACTGCTACCTCTCTGTCACTGTTGCTGCAGCCTGTGGGACTCAGCAGACTGTGCCAGTGCCAGGGAATGTATGGCACAAAACATTCTGTAGATACAACCTGAATGTCTTGCTCATTGAGTTAATGATGGGAGCAGAAACTAGACTTCCCCCTCTAATCCCTACCCATGCCATTTTCAGGTGCAATCAGGGTCAGGATTGCTGCTGCTACAGATGTTTAACTCACCATTATGTCTCAAACAGCTTCAGTAGATGGCACTGCCTCTGTCTTGCCAGGTGCTGAAAGCTCTGCAGTGAAAAGCTTGGTCTTCTTTAGGGGGGTGCAGCTCTCACTCTGCAAAAATCATTATCAAGTCCTTGTGGAGACCATAAGTGCTGAAGGTGGTCAGTGGTGATAAGTCACGGAGGGTACAATACTTGCACAGAAACAAATATTGGAAAAAAACAGAGGGAAAAGGTGAACATCACCTGTCTTTGAACAGTTTTATCAGAGGCAATGGCTGTTTTCTATTTTTGTCAAATTGCATTAGTATTTTATGAGAAATCAAGATTTGAGTGCTTAAAAGCTGGAAAAAATTAACAGTGCTACTGGAAACAATGTTGTGATGTAGTTATTTCACTATTATTGAGCTTTGAAAGGTAACTGAATGAGAGTCTGATCCTTTGGGCAATATTTCAAGACAAACTTTGTTACAAATAAATTATTTAAATTTTATTTGGCATTGCCTTTATAAAGTTAGGGAAGGTCTTGGTGATGAAGTACAGTTACTGTGCATAAGTACAATAAGGAATGCCTCTCTAGCTTGTCAGGCTGTCTTCCCAGCCAGGGGCCTCAATCTTTGCAGGAAAATTACCCTTGGACAACAAATCCAGTTCCCCTGATCTCAGGATTGCTAAAGCAAGCTAGTCCTTTGGCCAGAGAAGTGTTATTTTGAGATCTCCATCTAGGAAGGAGATACAGCCACGGGGAATGGGGCAGTTGGAGGCAGCCCTGTACTCCAGGAGTCTCATGTTTGACTGTGTTGGCACATTTTCAGCTTTCTGGGGGAAATGTGTTTAGTTTTATTCCAGCCAAAACCAGGCAGCACGGAAGAAGCAGCTGTAGGAGAGCTCTTCATAAGCTTGAGGTGACCTGAGAGCAGCCAGGTGTTCCAGTGAACGCTACCTGTGACCAGCACAGCAGTATCTGATCAAAGGTTTTCCTTGCCGGCAGTGATGACTCACATGAATTATCTTTTCTCTTTGTGTACTGTTGTGTTTACTCATTATGGTTCTCTATCGGTTTTTGTTTCTCACTGGAAAATGAAAAACATTATTACCACGTTTCCCTTCAGTTTAGGATATTTAATGTTTTCTTGGTGCAGGGCTTCACAAACAGAAAAATCTGAAATTCTTTGGGCTCTTAGATGGTATTTCTGGAGGGTCCTCAACTTCTTCAGTGTGGATTTTTTCTAAATCTGCCCTGCCCAGCTATTACCCTGTTACCCTTAACTTTGTAAAAAGCCATGCAAAGAAGTTTTATTTTTCTCTTCATTGTTTATGTGCACTTATGCTACAGAAAATAGGAACATCTGTTAGCTGTGGAAGTGGTGTGTATGATTGATTCATCATCGCAGCTCCTCTAAAAAGTAATTCCTTACATTTGCTTGGCAAGACAGACTGCCAGACTGTCAGGCTGTTCTCACTCTCTCCGTCGGCTTGTCCGAGTACTTGAGTGACAGTAGCTGGGAACTCCAGATACCTACAGGATTTACCAGGGGAATTGGATATTTATCTCTGAAGGACAACTTAAAACCAAAATATATCATTACATTCATGATCACAGCTAAATGCTGTTTAAAGGACTTATCTAAAATAATGCAATTCTAGAGTCAGCACACTTTTCTGAAATTTTAGAATATGGATATACAGTAAATAAAATGTTACCTCCAGATAATTAAAAATCTTTTATTTTTTACTTACAAGAAAACAGCAAATTGAGAACACTAACTTGGCAGAACACTTTCATTTAAAAAAGTCACTTTGTATCTGAGAAAAGTTTTAAACAAGAGTGTAACAACAGAGAGACACCTGCATCAAATTGAAGACAACCTTCCAGCGCCTTGTAAGACTTTCTGCTTTTCTAAGATTCTGTTCCCCTCGCTGCCCTTTATTTGCCTGGGCGATCACACAAAGCCTCAAACCGAACTGAACACTCCAGTTTTTATTAAGCATTTTGACTGTGCGAGATGAACCTCCATGAGTCAGGGCAGTCATCTCCTCCTGCATCCTGCTCCCACCGCTTAAGCAGTGGCTGCCTCCAGGGGAGATCCTACAGAGATGATGAGCTCTGCTGTGCCAGATGAGCGCTCTGCCCCAGGCTTGGCTCCCCTCTGCCCGCGATCCCGGTGTTTTCCACAGGCACGGCACACAGACCATCCCAAGGAAGGGATGGGATTCACACAACAGCAGGAGGTCACGGTCAGAGCTCCGTGCTGCAGTCCAAGCCTGGTAACTCATCAGAGGGGAATCAAAAGATTAATGGATAATCAGCTTGCATTATTAACAATATAGTAAACAAACCGAACAGGAAAGACCAATCTTCCCGTTAACTTTTTATTTTTATTTCCTTACTTTTCCAGGCTAGGGTCATGGGAATGTGTCCTGCTGCAGCCTGACCCGAACTAACTATCAGTTTTGTTTAATAAGTAAAATGCAGGTGCTGTGGATCCACTGCATCTTACCTGGGTGATGTTTTTGGTTGTTACCTGTTTAAACACCTTTCACAGCACACTAAACTTGGTTTTTCTTTTTGTATCAGTTGAATTCTTCAGCAAGAGACAATTGAAACTCCTGTTAGTTAATGCAGACAACAGACATCTCTTTCTCTGCCCCTTTCTCCTCCACTCATACATGGATTGTGGTGGGAATTTATAACTGAAATTTCATTAGGATAAATGAATTAAGATTTATGGCTGGACTCGATCAGATTAAAGGTCTTTTCCAACAGAAATTATTCTATGATTCTAAGATAAAGGAGGCTGTTATCGAGTTAGAGTACTACAAAACTGAAAAGCAGAATTTAATGATGTTCACAAACACGAAAAAATTCTCATAATTAAATTTAGTTAAACTTCATAACAAACATTTTACAAAGAAAAGGAACAAAGGAAGGTTGAAGTCAAGCAATACAAGCAAGCCATCCAAAATCTCACATGGAGATGGCATGAGACACAAGGATGTGTATTTGTTAACATCATAATTACAGGGAGGAGTATCTTCATTTTAACATCATAGAATCATACAATATCCTGAGTTGCACGGAACCCACAAGGATCATCCAAGTCCAGCTCCTGGCCCCTCCACAAGAATCCCACCCTGTGCCTGGGAGCGTTGTCCAAACGCTCCTTGAGCTCTGCCAGGCTTTGTGCTGCCCTGGGGAGCTGTTCCATGCCCAGCCACCCTCTGGGGGAAAACCTTTTCCTGATATCCAACCTAGACCTCCCCTGACACAACGTTAGGCCATTCCCTTGGGTCCTGTCCCTGGCCACCAGGGAGAAGAGATCAGTGCCTGCCCCTGTACTGCTCTTTGTCAGGCAGTCACGGAACTTCCTGCTGCATTAACAGTTCAGGTTATGGCCCCTCTCTGCCAGGCAAGCAAAAAAGAGTTGGAATAACTCCTGGTGCAAGATTTCACTCCTGCTCCAAAAACTGTCTGGTGGCTGTTGCAGAAGGGTCATAACCTCCAAGAGTCAGGTTGGTGCCTTCTCACAACAGCCCTTGCCCAAGATCTCTATTGACTGAGAACCTAGGTCCATTCCCATATCTAAGAAGACATTTCTCTGCCACTTTCCAGCCAACTGAGCTTTGAATAACAGCATGTCCAGTATGTTTTTTAAAAAGGTATTATCCATTCGCTCCAATACCTTTATTGCCAGGTTATTCTGACTGCATTTACCAGGTTAAACCTGCTGAGAACATAAATTTCACTGACAAGTAAGGCCTAGTGGAGATGGCCGGCAGCATGCGTTGCCTTTAGTTTTTGTAATTAATCATGCAAGATGGTTAAAAATTCAAGGACCTGTGTCCCAGTTTGGAAATCTGGTCAGCAGCAAAAAGAAGCTGCTAGATTAGAGTCACACAGGCATTTGAAGGTTGTGGGGCTCTCTTCTGCTTTTTGGGGTTTTTGGGTTGCTTGTTGCTTATTGAGGAGTTTTTAGTATTTGTAAGGTACAAGTGTGCCGTGTATGTTCCCTTGCAAGCTGTGATAGTGAACCTGCTTGTCACAGGTACAAGGACAGAGGGTGGATGCACAGCCTGAACTTGTAGCCAGGGCTTATAGAGCAAAGAGAGCAATTTTTCTCTACAGTCTTTCTGATGTTACAGGAAAACATTTTGTTCCTGAAGAGCCTTTAAGGGTGAAGGCAAAATGTGGCCCGAGTTTAAATTGTCTGCCTTTCCTTGGAAAATCTGTCAGAATCTGCCTTGAATAGCTTGAAGAAGGCACCAGTGTGCACGAGATTTGAATGGGCATGGGGAATTTTAAACATCACAATGGGGCTGGTAAAAGCTCTCTGAGTTATTCTTGGTTTCTGGAGCCACGAGGTTTGCTGTCTCTGCACAGGTTATGGATTTTGCTGGGAGCAAGAACCATCCTGATGGCATTTTCCGGGCAGGCATGGAGCCAATCCCCCAGGCAGTGCCCGCAGATCCTGGGCAGACCCTCGGTTCATTTACAGCACCCGGGAGCAGGCTGGGCTGAGCACCACGGCTGGGAGCACCTACACAGCTGGAACCCACTGGGAAATGTCTTGTGTTGGGCAAGGGGTGCATCCTGATCCCACTACAGAGATACCACAAGCCCAAAACCTGCCAAAAGGGCTTTCCCTGGCTCTTTCCTAAATTCCTTCCACTTCTCGTATCGCCCTGACTTGGCAAGAGGGCTGCAAAAGGAGCCAAACAGAAGCCACATGTAGAACACAATGCAGCTTTTCATGTTAATCTTTTAAAAGTGCTAATTATATAAACCTCCCTGTTCTGAAAGGAAATTAATATAATTGTTTGTACAGACATGGGGAAAGTCATCTGAGAAGTGCTGTTATTTTTAGCTGATCATAGTTAAAAATAGGGAAGCCAAATATTAAGAATTTGAGCAACAAAAGGCACAAAACCAGCCAGGCTCACGCAACCTGAGCAAAACTTTCTGGTCACCTCCTTTAACTTACTGGCATCTGACTGGGAAAAGTCAACAAGCATTTTGTTACTGACTGGGAAGTGAATAGCCACCAATTTTATGCTTAAACGAGAAAACTCCAAAGATGCGCAGTGTTTGTCAAAACAAATCATAAGGGACAAATCTGTGTTCCATACAGAAACATATCTGTTGAAAATCTTAAAGAAAGCAATATATTGCTAGTTCTGTCTGGCATGCTGTTGCCTGCTTATCACGATGGCAAATGTTAGTAATAAAAATCATTTAATAAACAAATGACTACTTTGTACACTAACTTCAAGTTTTATTTGCTACCGTCAGTTTCAGAGCTGACTAAGGAAGTACCTTCTTGTGGAAGATGTTTTCCCCTTTTTTGGTATATCTGTTAAGGCTGGCATAATTAAGGGGTTTAGTTAAAATCTTAAATGCTTACTCCGTAAAAATAACTTTATGACATGGGGAAAAGTGGATTTTTTCCATTATAATTGCCTGTCTTGTGTATTGGCAGTGTAAGAGTCCAAGTGAGCAGCTGTAAACACTTTTAAATAATGTGTTTTCAATTTTATTATTTATAAATTATGTTCTTTGATGCTTTCTTGTTTCATATTGCAACAACACTCCTGAAGCTGCACTTACTGTGTCAGCCACCTCCATGTTATGGCTGCACACAATAAAAAAAAGTAATAAAATACAATGATGTGGCTTTTAGCCCATTGAAACCCCACCAACACATTGAAGGAGGGAGCACATCAGGGCTCAAATTTAATTTTTTCAAATGTTTCACAGCTCATGTTGGCTTTAACCTTTGTACTTTGAGGGGCCTTGTGTTTTGTTTTCTTTTCTGGTTATTAAT
The DNA here is from genome assembly GCA_013397915.1 of Daphoenositta chrysoptera. Classification (NCBI taxonomy): domain Eukaryota; kingdom Metazoa; phylum Chordata; class Aves; order Passeriformes; genus Daphoenositta; species Daphoenositta chrysoptera. The sequence goes on along the minus strand of VZRO01001613.1, from coordinate 33,509 downwards.
TTTTATGGGGCTTATGGCACGGAGCTGCTATCCAGCCGTGCTTGCAGCCTCCGCTCTGCTCCTCACGCACAGCCAGAGACTGGGAAGGTTTTGGGGTTCTCATCCCCATCACTGGGTCAGTGAGCCCCTCATGGCACAGGCTTGAATATCGTGTGTGGTTTTGGGCACCACAAGATAAGAAAGACATTGAACTATTGGAGAGTGTCCAAAGGAGGGCCTGAGGATGGTGAAGGCCTTGAGGAGGAGCCGTGTGAGGAGCAGCTGAGGGCACTGGGTCTGTTCAGCCCGGAGGAGACTGAGGAGAGACCTCACTGCGGTCACAAGTCATTGTGAGGGGCAGAGGAGGGGCAGGCACTGATCTCTGCTCTGTGGTGACAGCGACAGGACCCGAGGGAACAGCCTGAAGCTGTGTCAGGGCAGGTTTAGGTTGGATATTAGGAAAAGATTCTTCCTCCAGAGGGTGGCTGGGCACTGAAAGGCTCCCCAGCGCAGTGGTCACAGCACCAGCCTGAGGGAGCTCAAGAAGCGTTCGGACAACGCTCTCAGGCACATGGCGGGATCCTTGCGGTGTCCTGCGCAGGGCAGGGAGCGGGACTCGACGATCCTTGTGGATCAAAATCCAGCTCAGGATATTCCACGTTTCCCAAAGACGCACCCCCTCCCCGTCCCC